>JAGFPH010017083.1:0-18233 GCA_018207615.1 Philaenus spumarius
GCTTTATTTTCTATACTTAAATTCTCAATGTTTGCTTTATTTTCTATTTTATTCTCTTCCAATTTAACACTTAAATTTTCAACTTTGCTGTTTAGGTTATTGTTAAAACTTTCAAACTTTGAATTCAAGAACTGCATTATTACATCAAACTTATCTCCCACACTTTTGTCATCTGACCTAACCTCTTTTAAACTTTCACTAGGCCTATCCTTAATTGTCTCTTTCATTTCTAACTCCTCCACTCTACCTTGTGCACTCTCATTTACGGACTGATCCAATTCTAAACCTGAATCATTCAGGCCTAACTCCTCTACCCTGTTTGCCATATTTTAAAATTTATTTCAACAATTTGAAATTAAGTTGTCTGCCACAACGCCTCAAAAATCTCCAAAAACGCCACGACATCCATTCCGCCTTCGTTTAATAGCCCCCGAGTTGGACGCCATTTTGCAACGATAGGCGTTGCAAAAATAAAAATAAAATGTTAGTTATACTGTGTTAAAAAAAAATGGGGTTCGGTAAAAAGTTCAAAATAAAAAAAAATATGTTTTAAATCAAAAATAAAAATGCTATATGTGGATTATCTAATAACCATTAATATCTCTTCAACACCTCCTTTACCTATTTACCTTAAAAAACAAAAATCGTCGCTCATGTACTACTTAAAAATTGCTTATGCACCTCCTAGGCCTATTGCCTCACTTCAATAATAATCATCGCCCACCTTAACTCTCCATAACCTCTTTCTTCCAACTTCAACGTAGAACAATATTAAATATTTCACCTTACTTCAACTCACCTTACTATGATTCACCTTACCTAAATGCACCTTACTTGAATTCACCTTACCTAAATGCACCTTACTTGACTCCCATAATCTTAATAATAAAAAATAATAATCATGATAGTTTGCGATAATCCACATATAACCTCACTTATGCTCTGTTTGCATATATTTACTTATAGTTACTAGTCACTGAAAAATACTTGTTAATTAATTCTATCTTCTTAGGGGTGGGAACTTGGCTAATTAAAGTAGTGACTAAATGGATATTCGTGGCTACAGAAAGAAATTCAAGGCATTGCGGCAGCAACTATTCGTTTACTCTGACATAATTAAAGAATGCTGATTTACAATGAAATACATCAAGATTACAAAAAACAAACAACAAATCATTTATATACAAATATGTACAAGTTACAATTAGGCCCTAGTCCACCTATAGTATGACGCAATAGCTAAGAAAATTGAAGCTAAGTTATTTCTCAAAAAATTGTAAAACTCTAAATTGCAGACTTCTAAAGTTAAAATTAATGGCCATATTTACTCACGATACCAGTTGTTTTTGTAATTGTACCTAGGTTTGCACTGATTCTATTTGATATAGCTAGCTCACTTCCATAGCGTTAGTCCGGTCACATGGCGGCTTTTTATAATTTCACTTTCCAAGAAAAGTACACAATAGATTTTACTTTCTAAGTTCTCACCAACTTTCAAGCACCTCTACTTCATTTTAATGCAACATTTGTTGCGATTTTAAAGAAAATACAACATTTTACGACGAACTTTTCACCACCTCTGTCCAGTTACATGTACAGTACGTTACGCCATTTTGATAGAAGACGCTGCTTGTGTTCCGTTCTACCTCGTCCCAGGGAAGAACCAGTACGTACCATTACGTTCCCATTCTTGTGACATCTGTGTTCTTTCACATACATAGATTGATCCCCTCTCTCTCTTCCAATTGCTTCCATGATCACTGTACATACTATCATATTAAGTTTTCAATTCATATTACATTGTGCCATGTACTGTTGTTATATTCTTTTTTTTTTTTTATTATTATTTATTTATTTATCGAACTGTTTATAGTCTTAAATACCGCTTCATATTGTTTGCTTATAACGCACCACTCGTTGAAATAAAGTTTCTGAACAACTCCACCCTTTACACACGCTCATATTTTAATATATACTTTTTAAGTCTGCTTTTGTATTTCCTATTTTTACAGTCTGCTTTTACATTTTATTATTTGTTTATTAAAGAAAAAATGATTCTACTGTAATTATTTTGCGTCATTAAGAAATGTAATTATATGAAAAAATTAAATGATTAGTACTATCTATGTATTGCGTCATTTATTCACTTAGACCAAATCTCTGTTCCTTTAGTCACTATAGGAAACAGCTGACTCATTTCTTACTTTATTATTTTCTCTGTGACATGGACGTAAGTGTTACATAATTTGCCTATAATAAATCTTTTAATCTTATTTTTGTCTTCTTGTTTTCATATTTTGAAATATAAATTTCATGTATATTTTTAATGAACTGAAAAATGTTTCATTTGTTTAGTAGTCCAGAGCCTAACTTCGGTATTGCTAAAATTGGTTTCTCATCCTATTTTTTGGCAGTCTTATGCAAAAAGAGTTCCTTATAACATATTTGTATGATGCCAGGTCAAAAATTGTTACAACATTTTGTAATTTTAATTTTTTCACCACGCAACATTTTATTTTTAGGTTGTTTGGGCTATTTTAAACAAAAAAGGCCTCTTGCAATTATTCTTTAACATTTATCGTTTTCAAGATATCAATTATTTTAGGTATGAAGAATGCAAAAATGACCATTTTCAACGTCCAAAAACTATAAAAACATACCAATTTTGGATGTTGTCAGAGTACTTAGGAAATCTTTAGACATCACTTAACAATATAACGAATAGTTATTGATAAATATTTTGTTATTAAGGTTTGTTTTTTAATTGTTAACTAGGGTTTTTTATATTGTATACTTTGTGTGAGTGCTAGAGAGACGTAGCACTCAGGCGGCGACGAGAAACTCTTTAACAAAATTTCTTTTTGCTTTACAAAATTTTTTAAATAAATGTTTAATTGATTATTATCATTAATGTTATTTTTTATCTATTTTTCTCATATATGAAATTTTATATGTTATGTAGTATTTAAAATACATTTAAGACATAGTGAAACATTTCAAATACAGTAGAGTCCTGAAAATCCAGACCCCACTGGTCCGGACATCCAGTTAATCTGGTCGGGATTTAAAAGAAAGATTTGACTAATTCTGTGAGAGAGTTTGAAGACCTCAGTTGACTACGATTATAAAATGCAGACAAAGAAGTCTGCGCACATCCTGTTTTCCAGGAATTGGCTCACTGTCTACAACTGTTTTAGAAAGCCTTTTTGGTGTGCAAAGCGGCGGTAATGCAAAATATTAATTTTGTTGGGTATTAAACTCTGCAAACTTCTGAAAGTACGTAGTAAAATGCTTCTTTTTTTTTGTGATTATTGGAATATATATACAGGCTATCTTGCTTTATAGAGAAAATAATAGAATGTAATTAATATTTTTGTTTTAGAAAGTAATTTGATAGTCAAATAGTTTTACCAATTGAAAAATTATTCTAATAAAAACCAGGTAAATGACTCCCACAGATCTTATAATATTGCAAGTGTATTTGAATAACAATTTTATTCAATAAATTATTTTTTTCTGTTACATATAGCTGATATAATTTTGTAAATGCTTTGTTCATTATAAATAAATATATTAACATGTGTGCAATATATTACCTTTTGCTTAAAGGTGTAGGGTAATTTCTGCAAAACAAGTAAAATTGGTCTTGGACTGATGAAAATGTTTGAAATATACAGAATGTTTGTAAAGTCCATTTAATCCCTCCAGTATTTTTGTTATTTAGAGAAAACAATTAACAAAACTTTGTATAACAGGACACATTTTTTGACATATCTCTATTTTTTTATCATACCTCTATGATTTTGGGGGGGGGGGGAGCATTGTTAACAATTTCAAATGTAATTGTAGGTCACGCAATACACCATTGTGAAGCTTATTAAAAGAGAAACAGAATGGTATCTTCCTTCGTTTAGTGTTTCAAAGTAAAGAACAAAAGAAAGAAATTTTTACAATGCCAAGCCATTTTGGTGCGTGTGCAAGCTGATTTTCAAAAATTCGCCAAATATAGTAAAATTATAAACCAATCCATAAGTGTTCCATAGCTTTTTTGTAGAGAAAGGTTCAAAGAATTCATATATACCAGTAAAAATTGATTGTTGAAAAATTTACAAAGTCAATAGATCAAGAACAAAAAATGTTTACTTGACCTACCTTTACATTTTAAATTGTTCACCCCCAATAAAATAAACCAAAGGTTGACGTGCATTGACTTCAAGAAGAAGTCCACCTCAAGCCAATCTAATGAATAGCTAGCTCATTACTATTTTGAGAGGCAGGCAAACAGACTGTCAAACAAGAGTAAAGTTTTTTACTTTTAAGTTATGGAACCCTAAATACTTCAAAAATTAAATCAATAATGTGTTTATAAATCTTAAATTGCATAACAATCTTATCAATTATTTTACTGACAAATCTTTAGGAGGCTAACATTCTATCTAGGATGGGCTGAGCTGCCCCTATACACCTCCTAGTTCCACCTGTTCTAAGATCTAGGGTTAAGGCATGAAGTGTTATTCAATAGTCACGAGCTTATATATGCTTAACCCTGGAACCGGCAGATCGCACGAAACGTGTGATCATGACAACACATTTGTAACGCGTGGTTGTATTGAATATTTGACCCACTAAAAATCTTCCAATCTCAAAAAGACAAAACACCATTGGAAAGGTAATGTTTCAAACTTTAATTTTTGTATTTAACATTGCTTTCTAAAACGTATATTTACATATGTAATCATCGTTTTAAAATTTTAGTTTTCTATAAACGTTTTGCCGCGCGTGATATACAAAGCAATTATGCTCTATTTTGTCACTTCTCTAAAGCTGAATTGCGCTCGACCGGGATATTTTGACAATAATGTAGAGATACCATTGGATTCGTTAAGATTTTAACTTTCTAAAACTGCCATCAAATCAAAAATCACTTGCATAGTTCCAAAGATATGAAATTGTCTGTAAACCTTTGCAATTGAGCAGATTTCAACCAATAAAACAGCACATTTTGCGTTCGAGATATCTTTTATAATTCAAATTATTTCCATAGACTTTTTGATATCTATTTATAAACCAAAGTTCAATCTTTCATTTGGTGTAAAGCAAACTATATTTGACTTTTTAGATTTTATTCAAACAGCAGTTGAAAGTACCGACTTGCGCAGAATTCATACTACCGCTTGATTTCGCAAAACGGCTGTTTTAACGGTCATTTTTAAAATTTCCTTTGTCCGCACTAAAGCTAACTCAAATACTTTTATGAAATAACAATTTACAAGTATACAGTTCAATTCTTTGATTTATTCTCTACACTTTGTTATAATAATATTTCAGTTTTGGGTAAAGCAAATATTCCTAAATTACGTTTCAAACCAGGCCTAGTTTTGTTAACACCCTTGTAGTTGGAACATAAAAACTGGTGTTTTCAAAAAAAGAAATTTTAAATTGATAAATGTTTTTATACAGTTCTATTTAGAACTAAATTACGAAACTTTTTTACATTTATGGAAAAAATTACAAAAAATGTTTACTACTTTTTATGTAGACCTAAAGTTTAAATTTTATTTTTTGTAACTGAACATTTTTTGTTTCTTGAGCTAATAAATTTGTAAATTTTACATCTATCCTTTTTTATACAGGCATATATCAATTATTTAAACCTTTCTCTACAAAAAAAGCCATGAAACACTTTTGGATTGGGGTTCATTTACTATTTTTGGAAAATTTTTGAAAAAATGCTTGAACACGCCAAAAAATCCATTTTCGTTAAAGCCGCTGGTTCTAGGGTTAATTTACGTATCATTGGTAAAATAAAAAAAAACTTGTTTGACAGATTTTGCCTTAGTAACAAATTTATTTGTCATTGTTAATTTACTAAGAAAAGATTTTAAGAACTGCATAGATAGATACATTCCGATTGGATATAATTTAGAGCTATTCTCCATGCAGTAGTTGTGTTTAGTACTTACTTTATTGGTCAACATTCTATTCACAGTTAATTTTATTCCTTAAAAATGTTTACAAGTTTTATGCAGCATAACAAACAATGTGTAACTTGATTTTTTCTTGACATTAAATTTTCAAAACCAAACAGAACTTGCAGTTTTAATTTGCTTTGTAGAAAATCTCAGCCATGGCTTAGCTCAGTTTCAAGACAAATGAAGTTTTATGTTGTGAAATAGAAACTGACAAATATATGGTAGCAATTGTCAAATTTTAAAATGGTAGTAACTTAGTTAAAATTATTTGTTTCACTCCAAGATTTGTGTTATTTTAATATATGGCGTGGTTTGATTTTTATTTTAGAAAGCTGTAAATGTTCCTGTAAATGCTATCTCACATTTAAATAACACTCACTTAGAAGATAAGTTCATACGACTTTCGCACTTGTTGCACGGACGTAGTGTCCCTGTTGGAAATATTTATGTGAGTGCAGCTTCACATCCTCTTGGAGTGGCATTCTGTACAAATCTTCTTGCAAAGAAATTGGTTGTAAGTATTTATAATATAATAAAATATTGAAATATTTCTTTTTCAGTGGTGTAACTGTTTAAAAGTGTGTTTTAATACAACTTTTAGCATAACATTTTTAAGGTGATTTTTTCTTCTTTTCTTTACCCAAGTAATCAATCTTCATATCAATTAAACCTATGATAATGATAAAACTTGTTCAGGAATATTACACTGGAAACACAAAACAACATTTATAAAACAAACAGTATATATATTTTTTGTGAAACTTGTTTTTGGTCAGTAAACGTTTTTAATAAATATTTCATTTAAAACTTTATTTAAATTTATTACTGAAATCATTACATAAAAAATGACTATGGGAAGACTCTACGAAGTAATAAAATCATTATACTAATATGTGAATGTAGAAAATTGAAGCATTTTTTAGTATTTTGTATAAAAGGAAACAAATGGAACTTATATCATTCAAAAGGTACTGTGCCATAGATGTTTACAAAAAATTATGTATGTATGTTGCCATTAGGGCCGGTAAAATTGTTAAAGTGAATAAATTATTCAATCTGTATTAATTTATTTATAGATGTCACAAGTAACTTGATAAGTGTATTTTGTTATCATATGTATCATTATTATTATGTCCCTTCGTCTTCTCTTTTTTCTTCTTGTTGTTGTTATAAACCTATTTTAATTAACACGGTGTATGTTAGGTTTATTGATTAATAAAGTTAATCTAACATTAAAAATATATTAGTTTATTTTTTCTGTCTATATTGGTTTAAAATCACAACAGGTTATGGGCCGAGCAACGTCCAAAGCATGTTAGTTAAACAAATACAAAATTTAAGGTGTTATTGGTAAAAAGTTATAGAATTTTTAGTGTGAAGTATTGCTAAATTGCCGCAAAGATAGATTTAGCAAAGCACATCAGACCGTTGACTGGTGGGCAGATTGGCTTCTACGGAAAAGGAAAAGGAAGATTAGAGATTTACTTGATTACCATGAAGGAGCACTAGATGTAATTGACGGTAAATTTAAAAAGCCAGAAGATTTGATTAGTTATGCTACTGCTGAAGAAACGGCTAAACACAAGACAGTAAGTGATCTTTGTCGGAAAGCGAACAGTTATGCAAAGTCAGTGATCTCTAGTGCAGTAAAAGATTATGTATATAAAAAAATCAGGGACAAAGAAACATGTCATGATGCTTGGAAAGAACTCGAGCAGCAGTAAGAAGCAACAGCTAAAGGTCAACTCTTTATGATGTGTAGTAGGTTGTTTGCGTTCAGTTGGACTTCTGGGAATGTTTCAACACACATAGCTAAGTTAAAGAGCTTGTGGGACGAGTTAAATCATGGTCTCGTTGCTAAAAAAGAGGCAAAGTTGCCGGACTTATTATTGAAAGTTTGAGACCTTTCGTTTTAGCTGGATGTTGCTTACCAAAGATTCGGAAAAGACATTTGATGAATTATCTTTGCAGCTATCTTTAATCGAGAGAAACTCGAAACCTTCAAATGAAAGTGAAAAGTTTACTTAGGAGGCTTTAATAGTAAACAGATGCAAACAAAGAATGCAAAACGCAGACAAATTTAAAAAGTCACACAAACGTGAAGGCTAGTGCAGCTATTGTAATAAACCTGGTCACTAGATACATGGCTGTAAAAAATGTATAGGTGCTGGTAAACCTAGGAAAGAAGAATATACCAACAAAAATGTTGTGGAAGTAGCTGTAATGTTTTGATTTTTACGAATAATTCTCATACGATTGAGTCAAGCAAAAGTAGTATGTGGTGGATTGATAATGGAGCGACAATGCATTATACAAACTGCTCAGATTATTTTTTTTTCTAAGTATACAAAATTTGCAAAACCATGAATTATTACTTCAATTGGAAAAGAAGAATTTCAAGCATACGGAAAGGGTGTTATTAAGTTTAATTCAATTCACGGCAAAAATATAGTTGTAGTCTTAGAAGATGTATGGTATGTGCCAACTATCTCTAGAAATTTGCTCTCCATTCTGGCTGCTCACGATAAAAATCCAAATCCAAAAAGTAAGTTTGAATCTAAAGTTACTGACTGCTCTTCAAAGGTCAATGATGTGAAGTTTTTGAAAATTTGGTACTCTGTATAAAATATCTATTACTCCAATTGTTCCAACCAACACAGTAAATACTGTATTTGCTGACAGTTATCATGAGAGATGAGGGCATCAGGACAAAAGACACATAAAAGATGTGCTCGAAAGGGAATTAAACATTAAGATTAGTCTAAACAGAGATATATGTGAGCCCTGCACCTACGGAAAAGCACATAGGTTACCTTTTGGTTCAAGGTAAAAGGTAACAGCCCCAGGTGAGCTAATATCTGGAAATGTAGTTGGTCCTTTGACGAATCTTTAAAAAAAAGAAGATATTCTGCCGAGTTCAAGGATAGCTATACTAAATACCGTTATTTGTTTCTCATTAGGGAGAAATCTGAAGTAAAAGTTGTACTAAGACACGTACTCGCTTATGTTAAGAATCAAGGTCATTCATAAAGAAGTTCCTCATTGATGGCGAAGGTGAATTTAATAAAGCAGAGTTACGTGATATTCTCAAAGAGCATGGAATCAATCCATGATAAATTTTAAGTTGACTCCTACATCTTAGAAAATTTTGTAAAAAATAACATTTACGAAATCGATTTGAAAGCAATTTTTTTAGACCAAGCACTTTGAAATAAACATTTTTTGTTTCTTGAAATTTTCTCTAAAAACTCTTCCTTTTCGAGATATTAGCAACTTTATGTCGATTTATTTCATCACGTTTAGGGCCGCCATTTTGTTTTGGGTGATCCGATTTTTATTTTATTTATGTCATTTTCCTAGTCTTAAATAGACCTTTAAAATGAGGTAGGTATCACATGACTATACTTCCCATTTAAAAATTTTGAGTTGCCCCCAAAATCCCCCATTTTTAGGGAACACTCAAAATTTCCGATTTCTTCAAAAGATACTTTGGGCTAATTTAGTATCGTTCCCCAAAGGATATTTGTTTGTTTTAACAAACACAAAAGTTAAAGGGGGGGGGGACTTTTAAGACACCTGGTATTTGGAAAAAGGTGCAAAGTCTTTACATCACGAGACGTGCAATTCGACGAAAAAGTCAGCAATTGTAAAGAAGATATTGTGATTCCTTTCATAGATATTAGTTGGGTCAAACCACAATATGAAGTTTTTATTGCTGTCCTGAAGAAGAAGAAACAGAGAGTTTATTTCTCTAAAAATCAGACTGAAAAAACACCAATGCATAATCTTTGAAATCGTTCAACCTACACATTTGAATGATTACGTAATGACTGCAAATGATTCTGTTAGTTTAACTAAAATTCCACAATTTTTTTAAGATGCTACGATCAGTGAATTCTCTTCTCAATGGAAGAAAGCCATGAATAGAGAAATGGTCTCTTTTAAAGAAAACAAAACTTGGAAACTAACCTCCTGGAGAGAATGGCAATGATTATAAAAATGTATTTTTGAAGGTCATGACTTTATATTTTGTATATACAAACAAATACTCTATGTTGTTTCCAATTCTTTCAAATAGAATCACCACTTATCTTTATTTGTTAAATTATTTTTCCTTTTAATAGTTGAATTGTTTACTTTTAAGGAGTTCCATATGTTCACTAAATATTTATCATTTTATTCCATCAAGCTTTCTCTTTGCCCTTTCCCACTCCTTTCCTCATAGCGTCAAGGTAAAAATTAAGGATTTCCATACTAATAAATTCCAATTAATTATGTGAAAGGCAAGTTGAATTTCGTTACTTTACAATTATTTCAACTGGTTGAATTTCGACCACAGGAAATACGAGTTATAATTAATTCAATACCTTAATATTGCATTGAAAATATATCTCTATGTCTAGAAACAAGGAGAACATACCGTATCAAGCAAACCTGAAGCAGCGTTTGCAATAGCCGCTGTTATTGTTGCTCTTTGGGTGGAGTTTCCTGATTTTGGCCAATTATTGTTGGCACACTTCCAAAAAGAATGTCCTTATTTGATACCAGCTTACATGCCGCAAGTAGAAGGACAATCAAATGAAGATTACTATAGGTAAGTTGTACAATCTCAAGGCACAAAGCTTCCCCCTTTATCAATATTGGACTGGGTGATGTATTTGATTTCGGTTTTAGCCCATAAGAAACAGAACTATGGTTTAAATTATGAACATTTGCCTGCTATGATTTGGTACAAATAAAATAACTTACTAACTTGATAATTAGTTTCCATTAGATTAACACGTTCACTTCTAAGGATGCACATTTTAGCTTTACACTCAACACTATGAGAAGCGGCTGACGCACAGTGCATTGCACGCCAACCCCCATATTGGGAGTATTTTCAATACAAAATGCATTGCGTGCTTTGCGCACCAGCCCGCATAGTGGGAGTATTTTCAGTACACAATACGTTGCGTGCTTTGCACACCAATTTTAAGCATATGTGCTATGGACATGTGCATCCACTTTAAAATATTAGTGATTATTACGTAGAAAGGTTCAAAAATAAAAAAAAAGTAATTTTTACTCATTTAGGCTATAAATATAAATAAACTGTACCAGGAACTGGCACATACTTTCTCACAAACATATTTAAATTATTAAACAGATTCACGGTGACTTGTAGGGTGGGGTAGGAGAGGTGATTTTGTATTAAAGTTGTTTTCCCATAAAAATCCATAAAATAACGGAGAAACCAACTTTTCTCCAAAATCACTCGAACGATTTTGATTAAAATTTGACAGTTTTAGTACTTTAGTTCGGTCCTTAAACTATAAAATTTTAATCAAAATCGTTAGAGCCGTTTTTGAGAAAAGTTGATTTTTCCGTTATTTTAAGGATTTTTATAGGAAAATACCCTTAAAAATAAAAAATTCACAAAAATGAAAAAAACGCCTGGAGATACCGTGGATTAGTACCTCTATACCAAATTTCATCAAAATCGGACGACTGGTTTAGGCTCTAGGTCTGATAACATCCACACAGACACACAGACACACAGACACACAGACACACAGACACACATACAGACACACACACAGACATCACTCCGAAAACCACTTTTTTAGGTTCAGGGGGACCCAAAACGGATATTTCCACCAAAAACTCAAACTCGAAAATTTTGACGAATACAATACTTTCTCCATATACTATGGTATAGGGGGAGAAAGTAAAAATAAAAGGTCAGCTCCTAGCATAGGAAATACGAAATTTGTGTAGAATGAACGTGTTAAGAGTGTTTGTACTGTTGTACCACAAGTTGAAAATATGAAAAACAGAAATATCCGAACAGCACTTTTCTGTCTAAAATTTTACTAAACACGTAAATATAAATGATTCATACCAGATTCTCAAACACGCTATTTGAATTCCATATTTGTGATATCTCAGTCTTTCAAGAAATTATGTATTTTAACTACCTATAATATTTATACGACTTTATTTAGCTCCAGATTACAACGTTTTGGTGCTGTAGTCTTCATCATCAGTTATATTCTTATTTACTCCATTGGAGGTCGTTACATACGAGGTGTAATAAAAAATACAGTGTATGAAGTTTTATATTAGCAACTGCTGACGTTACATCCTTTTGATCTAATATGTCCGACAGCCTGATCTGTTGAGACAGGCAGTGTCACGTTTGAACTCGTTCTGACTTGTCAGTCAGCTTCCAGAGCCACAGAACTGTTTACCGTGTCTGTCGGATTTCGAACAACGCATTAACATTAAGTTTGGTTTCAAGTTGCAAAAAAATGCCAAAGAAGAAGAAATGTTAAAATTAGTGTGTGGTGATAATGTGGTACCCCTGAAGACGTACAAGTGGTAAGAGTGATTTAAAAGCGGAAATGAGTTTTCAACCTCAAAAACAGATGGAAAAAGTGGCTAAACTTGTTCTTTCAATCAGAAGAATGACTATTCGAGAGCTTACCGAAGAACTTAACATATCGTACGGGTCCGTGCAAAGTATTTTAAGCGATAATTTGCAATGATCATCTCATTGAGTATAAAATTTGATCCCAGACTTTTAACTGATGAACAGAAGGAAAATTGTGTCTCAATTTGCACTGAATTGAAGGATCATCTTCATCTAGATCCGGACTTCGTGGCCAAAATAGTAACTGGAGATGAAAGTTTTGTCTATGACTATGACCATGAGACACCATTGGAATTCATAGTTCTCAATGGAGAACCAATAACTCCCCTTGCCCTAAAAAGGCACATCACTCAAAAGTCAAACATCAAGGTCATGCTCATTGTTTTTTTTTTTTTTTTTTAGGGGAATGGGGAATTTGGGGTCGTTCCAAGCAAGCCAGGGAAGGGGGGGGGGGGGGGGGGGGTTCAGGTATGATTTGAATTTAAACCCTTTTAACACATTCACTCCTAAGGACGTACATGTGAGCTTGATACTGAACACTATGAAAAGCGGGCGACGCACAGTACATTGCGTGCTTCGCACGCCAACCCCATATTGGAAGTATTTTCAATACACAGTGCATTGTGTGCTTCGCATGCCAACTCCCGTATTGGGCGAATTTTCAATACACAAAGAATTGCTTGCTACTAATCGCTATTAAAATTATGCTAACTTTATTCTTTACTAGGTCTATCTGACCAGTTTGAAATACTGCTTTACAGCAGTGGCGGTGCGTCCACTAGGCAAACTAGGCGGCTGCCTAGGGCGGCAAAAAGAGGAAAAAATTCATTTTTCTAAAAGTTTTAACCTAATAAAACGGATTTGTGTTGCTTTAAAACTCAATTTTAATTGTAATAAAACTGTATGAATATTAGCTTGATTAAAGTTTTACAGGTCAACTTACAGATTCATTCTGTATGAGAGACGTGACAGACGACACTCGACAGTGTCGGTTGTGCGCTGAGGAAGGTGAAGAAGCGCGGGTCGGTAGTGTGCTGTGTGCGGGGAGGGGGCGCGGCCTCGTAGTCTCTGAATAGCTGCGTGACCTTGAATGAAAGTTTATGTCTCTACATGAATCGGCGTTGTTTTAAGATTTGTGGCTATCACGGAAACTACAAGTGAAATTTGAGAGCACTTTTTAGGTTTCATACCCTTGACTGAAACAACTGGTGCTAGTTTAACTGAAGCAATTGTTGAAAAGTTGAAAGAACTCGAACTTTGCATCGACGATTTATGCGGTCAAGGCTATAATAACGGAAGTAATATGAAAGGCAAACACTTCGGAGTACAAAAGAGAATCAAAGAGATTAACCCGAGAGCGTTTTATGTTCTTGTAGCTCACATTCATTGAATCTTGTTGTTAATGATGCATCGCATTGTTGCTTGGAGGCTACGAAGTTCTTTGCTTTGGTTCAAGAAATTTATGTTTATTTTTCTGCTTCAACACAAAGTTGGAATACTCTAAAAAAACATGTAACTAAATTGACGCTTAAACCCCTTAGTGAAACCAGATGGGAAAGTCGAATAGATGCTCTCGTACCTTTTCGATATCAACTGGGTGAAGTTCATAACGCTTTAATGGACATTTATGAAGATCGCTCCTTAAATGGGCCAACAGGTAACAACTCGTGAGTGCAAGCTTTAGGTCTGGCAAAAAACATTGAAAAATACAATTTTGTTGCAAGTGTTGTTTTATGGCACAGTATACTTTTTGAAATCAACATAACAAGTAAGCAGTTACAATCCAAACAATTCGATTTGGCTGCTGCCAAAGATCAACTAAGCAAAACTAAATCGTACTTACAAAAGTTACGTTGCGACGATGGCTTTGGAAGTATTCTAGTTGACGCCAGAGGAGTGGCAGAAGAGCTAAATATCCAACCAACATTTGAAACAGAAACCCTGCCAACTCGGTTGAGAAAAAAGAAAAATCAGTTTGATTACGAAGCGGATGATGAACCTTTGGTATCCCCTCAAGAACATTTCAAAGTCAATTTCCATTTTGTCATTCTCGATACTGCAATCTCTTCTCTGGATGAAAGATTTCAACTGTTAGAAGAGGTTACTTCTATATTCGGATTTCTCTACAACATATCCAAGGTGAATGGCGCAACAACAAAGTCCCTGATGGACGATTGTATGAATTTAGAACATTTCCTCTCAAACAATGAGGCTAAAGATATGGAAGGCCACGAACTTTGCAATGAAGTTCAAGCCATTGCTAGGAGAGTACCCGAGAACGCAAATCCACAAGATGTCCTTAACTTCATCATATGCAATGACCTTAAAGATTGTGCCCCAAATTTGTCCGTGGCTTTACGGATTTTGCTGACTCTGCCTGTGTCTGTTGCTAGTGGTGAGCGTAGTTTTTCAAAATTAAAATTAATTAAAACTTATATTCGATCTACCATGACGCAAGAAAGGCTTCAAGGACTGGCCACTCTATCAATTGAACAAGACTTGGCAAAAAAACATCGACTTGAACGAACTGGTGACTTCTTTCACAAAGATGAAATTAAGAAAAATTAAATTGTAAAATGTATACCTTCTCTCTGTTAACTTTTCCCTATAATCTATGTAAACTTTTAGAATTAAAGTTATTTCTTCTGCAAAATGATCGGTTTTTATTTTTATTTGATAAGTTCCTATTACGTACCTAATAAAATAAATACTCTGACACTAAGGGTTTCGCGTATAATTATCTATCATAATAATAGTAGTACTAGTAGCCATACAGGTTAGATTTTCTTCGTTACGTATTCTTTATATTGTTTGTATTTGTATATGTAATTTGTGATTGTGTGTGTAAATTAATGTAAAAGTCTCGTTAAGTGCAAAAACAAAAAAAATGCTTAAGAAGTGGTGATTTCGGGTAAGGGGTTCAATTGAGGAGGAAAATGGAAACAAAAAATCTAATTGGGGGGGGGGCGCATAAAAATATCTTGCCTAGAGCAGCAGAATAGCTTGCTCCGGCCCTGCTTTACAGTATCATATTTTGAAAATGTTCTCTCTTCTATATAAAAATAAAAAATCTTGGTCCTAATCAATCATGATTTCCGTGAAAATATCATAGTTGCCTATACAATAATATGTTTGCATTTGCTTAGCTCACGGGGGTTCGTGAATCCCTCTAGTTGAATATAAAATGTTATTGAGTGAGTCCTTATATGACACAATTTCACAGATGAATGATTTTGGTGCAATCTTATATATTAAAAAAATTCTGTTTTTCTTTTCCGAGTCCGTTCGGCTCTTCTACCCGACCGATTTTCATAATTGAGGTCTTAAATTAAAGGTATGCACGCCCAGATTTGCCATCAAGCATTACAAATCATGTATCTTTCGCCTTACAAACGTTATAATCAAATGCAAATTTCTGCGGTGTATTCCTTATGGGGTTTTTTTTTTGGTTCTTTGTCCACTTTGCGTTCGTATACCGTCCATCCGATTGCTTTGAAATTTTGCATAGTAACACAGGTTAACCCTGGGAAGGTTTTAGGCCATTTACCGAAGTCCTAGGACATTAGGGCTACGCCCCAGTGGCCCTCAAAGTTTCAATGTTAATCTTATGGAAGAAAGATTTCTATTGATTTTATCAGGGACACAAAAACAGCTGTTCGTATGAAAAGCTTAAAACAGCTGATTTTGATCAACAACTGATTTGGATTAAATCAGTATCAAATGTAGTATTACCTTTTTGAGGTTACATTGACAAACTAAAAACAAACACAAACAAAAATCAACGAAAAATGCTAACTATATTTTAATTCAATTCAAACATTGGTTGTTACAAACCTATTATATATAAAACAGCTAATTTGGATCAAAAACTGAACATAATCATTCACAGATATGTCGAGTCTTATATATTATCATCCGTTCAGCCGCTATTCACCCGAGAAGGAGCTCCGGTATACAATCCTTCAAATTTCCCATGTTAATCTTATGGAGATAATGTTTAATGAGTTTGAGTCAGCTGCCAAATAAAACAGCTAATTTATGCTCGGTCACCTATGTACAAACGAGCAAAAGATTAACGAGATTCTTTATCGAATTTTCCACCTGCGAGCGAAGCGAAGCAGCCATCTGAGGCCGAAGGCCGAGCCGGGGTTGGGACGCGGAGCGTCCAGGGGCAAAGCCCCTAGTATGGAAATGAAAACTGTGAGCCAAGTTTCACACTAATTTCCAAAAGAACTTATCTGTTTAAGACGTACACAGAAAACATTTGAACTTTTCATATATTTACAAATTTTTTGTGATTTATCGTGTATAAACTTGTCAAGTCCCTGTTTATAGGATTTTTAAACCAGCTGTTGATGGCGAGAAAATGCATAAAAATCTGTCCAGTTGTTTTTAAGAATCATATGATCAAACAGACTTCGTATATCTAAATAAGTCATGTTGTACGAAATAAAATGCCCGTAATGTTTTAGAATTCTTGGATACCAGTATTCAGAAGATGGTAAAGTGGAAACTCAAGATAAATTTCTCAAAAGAATGTCAGGAATTATGAGGTTGTACTCAGCCATCCTAATCACAAAGTTAAAACGATCCCAAGCTAACAAACAACATCCTTTGGGGATTAATGAAGCTTGGCGCTGGCTCGCAACTACACTCAACTTAGGTCAGTATATTTAATTGTAGTAATTAAAAACACTGTAGCCTGTAATGTACGATTTTATATTTAAATCACAAGAAAAATTTTTGTTAACCTGTTTATAGAGGGCTACAAAAGTTAATCCTCCAAGTGGCATGGTTAAAGCTAAAATTGAAAAGCCTGTTTTTAGTGTTTTGCAAGCATATTTTTAAAAATTCGCCAAAAATAGTAAATGAACCCCAATCCAAAAGTGTTCAATAGCTTTTTTGTAGAAGAAACTTCAAAGAATTCAAATATGCCACTAAAAATTAGTTTATTTTGAAATTGTAAAAGTTATTAGCTCAAGAAACAAAAAATGTTCAGTAACGAAAGGAAAAAGTTCAACTTTAGGCCTACATAACAAGTAGTAAATATTTTTTGTATTTTTTTCGTAAGCGTAAAAAAGTTTCGTAATTTAGTTCTAAATATAACTGTATAAAAACATTTATCAATTTCAAATTTTTTATTTTGAAAAAAACAGTTTTTATGTTCCAAGTACACGACTGGTAACAAACCTAGGCCTAGATTGTAACGTCATTTACTAATATATGCTTTGACCAAAAATGAAATATTATTATAACAAAGTGTAGAGGATAAATCAAAGAAAATAATGGTATACTCGTCTTTCCTTAGTTCACAAAAGTGTTTGAGTTATATTTATTTGAATAACAAAATGACATCAATCTAATGAAAAGCCGCTACCCTACACACTGCATATAGGTCCCCATTTGTATAACGTGAGAACCCACGCGCGTGACTTTCTCACTAGAACTGACATTTCAACTGTCGACTAGACAGACAAAAAACCGGTTATTTCTGGATTACTTCCCACCGTTATAAACTTTAGACTTTGCTCTACAAAATCGTGTAAAGAAATCTGTCAAAACATAAGGCACTGCCTTCCCAATATCGATTGACAAATGGGCTGTTTCATTGGTTGAGAGACTGTCCAAGGGCTGTGTTGGCTGTTTGACAAGGGTTTACAGTAATTCTTGAAATAAATACTAGTTTGTTAGTGACATCTGATTGGAAGACACCAACAGAAAGATAAAATCTTGACGAATCGAATGGTATCGTTATAATTGCCAAAGAAACATTATTGTAGATGGTCTTAAACGTTGAAGAAGTGGGAAATAACAGTACAATTGTATGCAATTCGCGCACGGAAAGA
>JAGFPH010017084.1:8049-18231 GCA_018207615.1 Philaenus spumarius
TTAAATCTAAGTCGTTTAGCACAAATTGCGATCAAAGTCACTAATATCAAACACTCTTCCTCCATATTTCAGCAAAGACTGACACCAAATTTGAGTCGTGTGGACGCGACGGCCAACTCAGTCTTATCTGTCAAACTTTCAGTGTTCATGCAAGACTGACGATAAATTTGAGCGTGTGGACCAGGCTTTAGATATGATGACAGGCAAATTCGATTAACAACTGATTATTTTTGACACTTTCAGTTTTTAGGCTCTAATTGAAAGCTGTGTTTTATTTTTCGATTCTAATAATTAAACAATGAAGGTGATAAATAATAAGCCTTTATTTGAGATTCAATACATTATTTACATCGATTACTTTTCATTTGTTCGTTAAAACATAGGCATATGCGTGTAGTTAAACAGTGTAACAGGTAAAGCGGCAAACACGATTTTAAGTGTTTCGGCTGTTTAATAATACAATAAATATAAATGAGAACTACGCCTAAGTTAACATTTTTCAAAACTGATGTTTTTGATTAGAAATGAATTTTAACAATGTATGTTTTTTGGCAGTGTTCACAATTTAATTGTAACTATATTCAGAATGGTTAACTAAATAAATTACATCGTTTACCTGCTCGGGTCCCTAAATTCAAAACTGCGAAGTTCGCTACCAATTTCGATGTTAAAAAACCTAACCATACCTTCACTTTTAGGCATATTTTTGTGTTATTTTTGTCAAAATATTAAAGCTGTATTTTTCTTCTTAAAGTAAAATAGATTGTAGGTATTGATTGCTAAGGTTTTTTGCAATATCTCTTTTTGCAACTGAATAAAAAATGTATAAAGTTTACTATTTATATCATACGTTTATGAAAACAATAAACCGGTTTTGAAAATGTATTCGGCAATCAACATCCGCATATTATGACAGTACTTCAAAATGAAACCAAATTTTTAAATTTATCCCACGAATTAACGGAAAAAATGACGTATTCTGTATTATTGCTCTCATGGAAATCAGATTCAGTTGGCGGGCAGGTTATCCTCCCCTTAAAGACAAACTTTTGGACTGGTGGTTGACAAACAAAAAACTATTGTACGATCAATTTTGTTTTTAAAATTTGTTTTACAAAGTAATTAGATCTTCTTGAGTAGATTCCTTTACTAAAAAAGCTAGGGTAAATTTACAAATACAATTATAACTTTGTGAATGACGTAAGCATAGACTGTGAATCATCTAGGAGCTTAATCTTTAAAACAAAATAATATAAGAAAGGTTTTAATTGTGAGGCAATAAATGATGACCGTACCAACTATTTATGTTCATCTTCAACAGGATGGCTTCAGTTCAAAGGGAGGTAAAAAAACGTAATTTCATCAATGTAGCAGTAAAGTAAAAGTAAAGTAGACTACACAAACTACAAGTTGAAGAAAGTATCTGGCAAGAAACCATTTTTTGCAGGTAACGTGTCTTCTGTCCATTGTCCGAAGTCTTTTGTATTTATTAGGGAGGTAGGGGTCAGAGCAGGTGAAAGTTTACAATTATGAAAATAGCATATAAAAGTTTTTAAATTCGTATAGATCAATTAATTTGTAAAGAAATATTTGTTAACTCATAATTTTCAAGTCCGGTATCACATAAATTCCCTCAGCAGTACATAGCTGACCGCGTTTTAAAGGTTTGCATATTTCAAAAGTCTTACAAACTTGTTTAGGGCATTTATTTGTAAAAATAATTTTGTTATCTTATCATTTTCAAGTCGAGTATCTTATAAACTCCCTCGGCGAAAATTGATAGACACGGTTTGTATGGGTTATTAGGATCCTTATTTTTGGATTGAAATCGAGCTCATGTAGTGTAGTACTTATTTTTTTACACTAATATATAGAACTTTCTTGAGGAAATACCGCATCCTGTGGGCATGCGTATAATGCATAGAAGTAGAGGAGGCCCCCTTTAGGACAACCTTGACCTTGACCTTGACCTTTGACCTTTGAGCAGTGTAACGTGTGTGAGATGTTGACCTTGAGGATAGTTAACGTTTGTGAGGTGTTGACCTTGAGGAGAGTAACATGGGCGTTGAGGGTGACCTTGAGGCGCCGACGCCGGCCACTGTTTCCGCCCGCCATCTTTTTCCGCCATTTTGTTTCCGCCATCTTTATTTTTTTATTTTCTAAATTAAATTAAATTATTTTCTTTTTAAAACAGAATAAATCAGCTTTTCAATCACGGCCTGTCTTGGTTTAAAGCCCTCTCACCAGCGTCAAGGTGACAGACATGAGAAGGTTAATTTTGAAAAAAAATAAAAATAAATAAATGCCAAAAGTGATTGAAAATTTAAACTAAAAATTTAATTACATTTGTTTCTCTTCCCACCAATACTTTCTATATTTACAATTAATTAAAACACAAGTACATAGTTTTGGTATGATTCCTGTTCGTGAACAGTATGAACAGTTAAAAAGTTTATCTTCGGTGAACCGAGTGCATATCTTGTCACAGCAAGTAAATCCTTCAAAGTTTGTCTTGTATAGGACTAGTTTCATTGCTTTCTTCTGTTCCGTTACGCATCTACAGTGACAAAAACTATAACATCTACAGATGTTACATGCCATTCCATCCACTTGACTTTTAGGTTGAACAAAGCACTTCAACTCACAACAATAATGCGTCATATTGAAAACTCTCTTAGATGTTTACCCTACAATAGCTGGGTACAGAATGGAAAATACTCCGTTTGCTAACCATGTATGTCTAATGATTGACCTTGTTAAATAAACACACACCATTTAGATATAATAGATAATTTATTAAAACTAGTATAATACATTATTTAAAATCTAACATTTTAGAAATAAAGTCGATGTCTTCCTGTGGCATATTTATAACCAACTCCTCGGCCGATGGTGGTGGATCTTTCCCGGAGAGCGCAAGGATTGCCTCGTCCCATTCCTCTTGGGAGACTGACATTCCCCCAAGATCCGACTTCGCAGCGATAATAGGAGCCGTCGAAGGATTCGGTTCGGAGTCCCTTGATGGTTCAATTGCGGTGGTGGTGGTGGCTAATGCCACTTTCGGCCACCACAAATGATTCCACTTCCTTCGTATAGGAGCCGAAACCGGAGGAGTAGAGCCTGTGCCTATTGATGGTGCAGCTTGCGTTACCCCGCGGATCTCGGCAGAGAGAACTAGGGATATAGCTCCGAACCCCTTCGATTGCACACCTTCACTGCTCTCTCGAACATCGCTGAAAACAAAAAGGCTTATTAAGAAACAACTTAGTGACACTTTTAATAAAACTTGAGGTTAGTACAATAAATTACAATCATTTACAAGATAACAAGAAGGTTTTAAGAGTTTTAGGCTTGGAACCATAACACAACTATGTATATATTTAAAAAAGATAAATTCAATCTACTCACCACGAAAGCTGATCGATAGCACGACCCAGGAAAGAATTAAATGACCTTTGGAGTTTGGCCGACATCGACTTCTTCTTCTTTGCCACAGTAGTTTTCTTCTTTGCAGGAGCCATGATGAAACAGATACTAAAGTTTATAGGAATCGGTCGCTTTTATATAGTCAAGTATGGCTGACCTTTCACAGTACATGCGGGAAGTGGAGTTATGGAGGGGGAAAATAACGTTCAGAACCGCTCTTTACAATGTAATCTCTTATGGTGAAATTACTCCGTTAGTGTTTCTTGTAGTGTAGCTGTATGGTGGGGGTAGTTCTCGTCACCTACTGATGGGCCACTCCTGTTGTCTTCAGAGTCGCTCGCCTCGTTCATGTCTGCATCACTATATTCGGATTCCGAAGAGTCGGAATCGTATTCAGTACTAAATGTAACTTTGATACTATCCGTATCTCTAACATCGAACACCTCCGAGCATTTTGTAAACTTATAACAATCTAAATAAACTTTTTCAATTAATTTATTATCTTTGTAGAAACAAATTGAGACACCTGCGTCAATACCCATGATTACTCGTTGGAAGTCAAGTAGCGAATGAAGAATACTCCATCATCTCCGTCTTATTTATGATTGTCCTCTGCGATATACGGAGCTGGAACGCATCTTGTGCCTAACTCGTTATTCGAATTGTCATCATCGGATTCGTCATCATAGTTTTCGCATTTCATTTTTTTAATCGCCCTTCGCCGCAACCTTT
Source organism: Philaenus spumarius (assembly GCA_018207615.1). Lineage (NCBI taxonomy): Eukaryota > Metazoa > Arthropoda > Insecta > Hemiptera > Aphrophoridae > Philaenus > Philaenus spumarius. The sequence continues at coordinate 12,208 of JAGFPH010017084.1, forward strand.
CGGCGGCTTCTCGCATCCAACAACAACCATTTCTTGCTTCTCTTTGTTCCGAATCATCGATTATATAGAATATAGTATTCATCTCGTCTCTAAAATGAACCGTACGTTTCGAACTTGACATTATTACTCTCTTTTATTATTTTTGTAGAAATTGCGACACTGAAGTCATTACTCGTCGGAAGTCAAGTAGAGAATGGAGAATACTCCGTCAGCTCTGGGGGGTGATTGTCCTCTGCGTTATACGGGGTTGGAACCGTCGCACGGGGAAGCCGTGGCCCGCATTACAATCCAGGGTGAACTGAAGGTTCACCCCTTAAGGAAGTAGCCCCAACCATCGCTACTTCCGGTGACTACCACTCCATTACAAAAATGTAGCCTCCCAATATATTTTTTATTTTATTTTATTTTTATTTTTTTTTTGTTTTTCTACAATTTGTTCCTTACTCACTTTGGTTTACGGAAGACTTAACTTCTCGCCAGTGACCTTATAGGTTTACGGATTTTCCGCACCATATCGTACACACTTAGGTTTACGAGGGACTTAACCCTGCGCCAGTGACCTTGTAGGTTTACGAGGGACTTAACCCTGCGCCAGTGACCTTTTTAGGTTTACGAGGGACTTAACCCCACGCCAGTGACCTTTGTACACACACACACTAAGTAAGGAATAAATTGTAAAAATATTTAGCACTTTTTAAGGCGCATTTACTATCGTGTTGAAAGTGTTGAGGTAATATACATTGAATTTCTGTACAGTAGGAGTATTTTTCTTCCTCTGGCAATTCTATCACACGAGGATGAAATTTTCTCAAAAACTGAGCTTTTTCCAATCCTTTTGTGAAAATTGTGGAGAATGGTTCGCACAAAGAACGTATAGTTTCCTCGTCATATGGAACACTACCATCATCCCATTTGAGAAGATGATAGTGCTTTTGCAAATAACGCACCGATCTCCGAGCTTTAGCATTCAGTAGGTCAAATTTATAGGGTGGTTTGAAAACAATGACGCTTTCAAAAGCATCACTCACTATAGCAAACTCTTTGACTAAATACCTGTTGTTGTTATCTTGGAATCCGTGAAATTCAACTATGGCCCGCATATTTTTTAAAGAGGACGATTTCATCGTACAATTTGTCCGCTTCGGGGAGAGTGCTAGAAACGAGTTCGTCAGAGGCTAAACACTCACTAATGTAACTGCGTAAATAATCTTCGTTATAAAATAATTCCTTAATCCGGCGGTTTATGAGAGGTATGGAGTCTTTAAATAGTCCCCACTCTGGCAGGTTCAAGTTTAAATAATGATGGCCGTCATGAAATGTAACATAACGTTTTCCAAACATTGTTTTTACTTGAATACTCCCAACACTTAAGGTAAAACCATGGCTAGTCTTTCCTTCAAGAACCGAGGTTATGTCACAAAGTAATATTTCGTTAAACACTTCGCCTGTAAAGAAAACATATTTTTTACCTGCTTGAAGCAATAATCCAGTCTCATATCCCGTAAGCTGGAATAGCCCTGTCGCTACAAATTTTGTGCATTCAGTGTTTAAGAAATGTACGGATTTCAAAAAGATGCCCAAAGGTAGGTTAGATGGATACTTGATCTCAACTTCCATTTTCTCTGGCTTCATGATCGCGACTGAGCCTAGACCATCTTTTTAACCGTACCGGAAAGAAGATTGTACACTACATGTGTATCGTGTAGAATGAGACAGTAGGCTGTGTTTATCGTTTAAATTTGAAGAGGTTTCTATCTCAAGTCTGACGTCAACAGGGCCTGATTTTATAGAATCGTTCTGTTTCGAACAGTCAATCACAAAAATCGGGGCTTTGTCCTTGAACGAGGCAAGATCCATGCAAGGAGACGACTCACGTAGATAGTAAGACTGTTGAAACCTAGAGTACATCTCGTACATGGTCGAAACGTCCCCGTGGATACTATCGTAGGGAAAATACTGTGAATTTAAGTAAAGTTTTACATTTTCCACTCCACAACGGTCAAACAAGGAAGCGTCTTTTTTAATTTGAATCTTCCTATCTTTTTGAAAAGCTACAATAACGTAACGCGGTTTTTCCATCTGGTTAGAAGTTTTTACGGTCCAGGAAATCTGTTGCGACGGCGGAAGTGTAGGGAATTCGTGAATCTCCCAGCTTCTAAAAGGGACGTGAACGGGAGCATCGCGTTCGATCATTTTTAAAATTTTCAACCGATAAGCATCGGTCACAGTGAGATGAGGAACTCTCCATTGTATGCTGGTTATTTTCAAATCTACGGAAGTAGCGTTCTCACCTATTATCGCGTTCAAGTCGGACGAAGAGCGTAAAAGTACGAGTTCCTGTTTTACGTTCACCACAATTCTCTTGTAGTCTTCAAAAAAGCCCATAAGCATTTTCAAAGGTACGGAGATTGTAAATGTCGTCGATTCGTGTGTTTCACCGACTCCCAGCCAACCGGCGTTCGCGAGTTTATTCTTTTCAATTTCCCGCAGAGACAAGAGGTTCTTAATTGTACTTGCAATTCCAACGTTTCTCGTTCTGTCCACTTCGTTTGCGGCGATTTCATATCGGATATCGTCAAACAAAAAGGCTACCGCATTATTCACCAACTTTACGGTCGCATCGGCATTAGCAGTCGTTTTTCCGCTTATTGTACCTTTGATGTACAGTAAACTTTCAAACGGTGCAGTAATCACGTCCTGTTGATTAATAGGTATACGGATTTCGTCGTTATTACCATAAGTGGCTGACGCGTAAGGCCTATGCGAATGATATTCCATACCGGTGATGATGTCATTGTACTCGGCAGCACTATCGATTGCCAACAGCTCCATTATTGATTTTGAATCCAAGCGATCTCAGGAAACGAATGTTTCGTGGTGTTAACCCCAACGAGTTTTGACGCGTACTGACCACCGGTTTATATTGCCGTTCGTTAAATACGAGTCCCATTTTGGCGTCTTAAATGCAGCCGCACTGAAATTGCCTCGCCTCTAAAATCAATCAACTCTCCGTTCTGATCCCTCAGACTCACCGTTACACTATGAACAGTTTTCACCCTGACGGGTAAATATATTATATTTGACGGCGTTTCCACAATCTTGTAGCCCGGGGGGACTTGGGGGTAAAACTCGTGCATAATGTGGGATTCGATACCGTTTTGAAATGAACCGGCCGCGATATTGCATTCTACGCGAATCATACTCACTCTGATAATGTTGACAGGCGTATTAGACACATGTTTTTTATTAGCCGCCAATGTACCATTTTTAAAACCTAGTAATTGACCAATGGAACCGTCCTCCAAACAAATATCTTTCGAACATTTAACTTCTGCTTTTAACGTGTTGTTATTGGGTTTCAGTGAAAATGTAATTCCTTTCGGTTCTAGTTCGTTTACAATAAACTTTTCCATGTCTTCGATTTCGTACGAGCCTGTAGGTATACTTACGTCTACATTAGTTGTTTCATTTAATTTGATTTTAAGTTGGTTATTAACGCCTTCTATTACGTTTGGAATAGAGTTGTATGTGGCAAGATCTATAAGACCAATTTCCCACTCTCCGTTGAGTTCAAGTGGCGGAAAAAAATCGGACAAGAGTGTGGAACTGTTACCAGACAACACGATACTCATTGTGATAGAAACTTTAAGCACAAATGACCGCAAACGACTGAGTCGCCCGACTGATGTTGCCTGTAATTATAGTGAACTGAAGCGTTTGGACCGAAATAACTTGTCAACTCGATTGGAGGCCTAAGATTTCCGAAACTATCAAAGTACTCGACGCTGTCTCCCCGTTTCTTATAGCACACCCAGTGGGTGCCAGTACCCTTTATACTGTCCAAATTCACAATGCCCGCTTCGTTCCTTAAGGACCGCGAAGGAAGGGTATCTCTCATGTACACACCTCTGAAATACGGTATTTTAAATTTAACGGCGTATTTTTCCAAATCAATATTAGTCAACGGTCTGATCGGGATCGAATCTATCGGGTTTTTTTTTTACTACAGCGCATGCGTCTTTTACCGCTCCCCTTCTTCTTATACGGTTTCAAGTAAAGACCTTTACCCTTTAGCTGTTTTAGCAGTCGGTCGACAGACTTTTTCCCTGTCCTGCGTTTCTTCCTCCTACCACTTCCGATTTTTGATTTTAATTTCATCGCGTTTGTTACGGCCCAAGCAGCTGCTTTTTCACCTATAGATGCGTTACTCGCTTTAACCCGACTCCAAGCCTTTTCAGCTAAATTTTTATCCGCAACTCTACGTCTGTCGGAATCACTGTACTTACTATAGGCTATATCGTGCTCTTTACAAGCTTCGTCCAACAAATTTACACCTTTATCGCCTCGTGCTAATCTCTTGGCTAATTTCGTGCCGGGTCCACAGTAGTTGTAACCGGGTAAATGAAGTTCTATAGGTAGAAGATCGATAGCTTTATTCAAAAGACCACGTCCTTTCCTGATAACTCTTCGCTTGCGACTGACATGTGTTGACCGTGTCTTCGCCATTTGTATACTAAACTAAGACGAGACTAATCCGTGGTTTATGTAGAAAAATAAAACATATCCGTCACAAGAGAGTACAAATCTTTGAGACGCTTCTCTTTCATACAAGTGATTTGTAATACGTCAAAAATATCCGCCTCTATTCGTGTAACGTAACCGACAAACTCGTTGTAGACGTAAACGTTATTCTCACCAAAAAAGTATACATTTCCATCGATATACTGAAATCCTCCCTTTATAGTCGACGGTAATCCAGCGTACAGCTCCCTGACTCTACCCACGTACATACTAGTACGAGCGCATTCGTCGTAACGCGAAACGTAAATGTCATCGTGGAAAAATATGATTCCTCCTTGATTGTTTCGAAAAACGGCATTTATTTGTTTAACATTACCTCTTCCCAACCAGTCGGCAATACCGTACTCGTACAATACTTTCAGGCTAGGATAAGCGAATGTGTACACAGTACTGTTTGTTAATAAGACTACATTACTATCGGCTTGTTGATAGAGACCAGTCAAATTGTTAAATTCGCGAGGTAAGAAATTCAACCAGTCTCTAGTTAATCTCGGAGCAGTGTACGATTCTCGTTTTGACACCTCCAAGTGAAATTTCCAAAAATATTGTTCATAAAATAAAAATACGTGCTTATCGCCAATTAGAATTTTGTTAATTTTACCCCTCAAATTACAGAGGTCGGGTGCAGTAGCTACAGGTGATTGAGGAGGCATAGCGGTAGTTGTGGTAGTGGTAGTAGAAGTAGTTGATGTTGTAGTTGGAATAGGCGTGGTACTAGTGGTTGTAGTAGTCGTTGTTATTGGTACGTATATATTCTGTATACTACGCATGGCGTCATCGGATATCTTCACCTGGTACATATCAGTTATATTTTGAGGGAGAATTGTAAAAGGATACATTGTCGAATTGCTCAGATAATTATGACTGAGTCCGAGAGCGTGACCTATTTCGTGAATAAGTACAAAATAGAAAGATTGGGTACCGGTTGCGGGGTAGTTCATGCTGAAATCCCAATATTCATCGTTGTCAAAATGAACTTCTACTTTTTTGTGAGAAGTAGTAGGTCTTGCATCACAATGCGCTAAAACTCCACCAGGACCGTCGAAATTAAAATTGCATATGCCGTTGCCCACACCTATTTTCATGTGTTTCTTTTCACTCATAGAAATTACAATATTTGGGTGTAAATTGTCGCGGTAAAATTTTAAAATGGTGCTATTACTCCATAGTTCAAATGCCCGTTGTACTATTAACTGATGGGCTCGTGGTCCGTACATATACCATGATATCGTAGTATTCTTCCAACCGAGTTTAGCAGTCGCGTCCAGAGGGTGGTCAGTTTCGTTAAATCCGCAAAAGCTTTGCTCACCCTCGGAGAGAACAGATTTGATAAGGAAAAACACAACCGCCGCGGTCAAAGTCATCCTAATGAATGATCGAATTTAAGAAATGCAAGCCTTTACAAAGTGGGTCTTACTTTAAGCTAATCATTTCCACATCATA
>JAGFPH010017086.1:0-18226 GCA_018207615.1 Philaenus spumarius
GACAAGTGATTTATTATATTACCTTAAAATAACAATATGTACATAAACGTAAACAAGGATGTAAATATTCCCGTATCAAACAACTGTACTTCGGGAGTGGCCGCGCGGCACCTCCTCGCGCTCATTTAAAAACGATTTCATAATGATGTAATCATTTTATCACAAATCGGTGAATTGAAACGTTTAGATCAATTCATTGGCTACAACTTTCCCGCTGGAAGTTTGTTTGTAACCCAAAAATAAAAAATTTCCTCGCTTAGTAACTTTTCCATGTCAGTCAGTGATAATTCTCAAATATTTTCAATTATTAAAATTCGAAATACCTGTTAAAATAAAAGTTTTTTATACTGTTAGAATCGGTACTTTATGTAGATTAAGAATATCTAAGTTTTATTTTACTGAAGCTTTTCCATCGAGTTACAACTGCGAGTTAACGATAGCGTGCACATTACTGAAATATTACCAGCTTGTGTGTCAGCATGGTGACGTCATAGGCGATCGATACTGGGTCTCCGTAAATTAGCAAAATGGTATAGCCCTTGTTATAGAGCCCTGGGCCGAGAGTCTTAGCGGGGCATTGTATCTTACCGAGCTTATTACACTAGGCCGCCTGGCGGCGCAACCAGTCCGGCCACCACTAATAATATTGTATGTGCTATTATTATCTTTAACTTAACTATTATCCTTCATCCGATTGTTTTGATAGTTATACCACTGATAGGGAATTAAAAGTGCTACAGAATTTTTTTTGTTACTTAAGAATAATATTACACAAATTAAAATTTATAGTTTGTAGGAAGTTAATGCAATTTATTTTTACTGTTTAAGGGTAGTAACCCCATTTTAATTTCTTTGATTGTAGTGACCATACTATCTAAACAATCCTGGTAAATATGTGGAAATTGTTAAATTTTTAGCAAAATTAGTAGTTTTTGAGAATATAGAAAAAGTAAATGTATCTATTATTGATTTTTAAGAGTAGTTATTCCATTTTGTCCCTTTGACTTAAGTAATAAATTTCAAATGGTTTTTTATATCACTTAAAAATAATGTTACACAATTTTAGTTAATTTATTTGTTAGTTTAATTTATATTTTTTGTATAGAGGTAGTAACCCCATTTCAACCCCTTAGACTGGAGTAATTGTAATAAAAAAAAGACTGCTGGCAATGATAGGGCTATGGATAAACTGTAAAATAAGTTTAATAGTTTTTGAGTCTATAAATGACAAAGAAAAAAAGAAACATTCATTTTTATATATAGAGTATATTAACATGTCTTGAATCTTGTGCAAAACAGAATAGGTTTCATCAAACTTACAAATTTAACACATTTTTATGTAGGCCATATAACTACGGACAGTGAACATATTTGTTTTTTTAAACACCATGTGTTTTTTAAAAAATTCAATATTTTATTTTCATTGTTTGGCTCATCCTAAGAGCTACTGTACGCTCTTTACATACAATTGCTAAACCATCAAGTATTTTATAAATAAATGCATGACATAACTCTACATTCATTTTATTCGTGCAAATGTAGGCATAAATGAATTGACGTTGTGAACATTTATGTACTGTATTTACACATTGTTGACTCACATTTTCAACTAAAATATTTGCTTAATCATACACATTTGAATAAACTGTCTGTTTAAGAAATATTTTATTAATAGCTGATTCGACAGACGTTGTCCTGTCCTAATTTCAATAAATTTGTGTGTGATCGTTTTGTGAATTTGTGACAAGCTGTTGGAAAATGGTGGAAATGAGAAAAAAATCGTTAATAGGTACAATGAGGTACGCTGATTGAAAATTTTACATGCAAGATGAATTCTATCAGCAGTAAGCCTTCACTGCTGAAATGATCGAAATGTGTGATGTGCCTGGAATGTGATCGACTTGACCATGATGTTTTGTTCCAAGATTTAAGTTATAATTTAATAAAGTCAGAATTTCAAGTAAACAGTTAAAACAAAGAAATGCTTTAATTCGAGTGGTTTGCTGTGACATCACTATTTCCTTCATTGCATTGCTTTATGATACAAAACATTTTTTGTTTTGTTGTGTGGTGCGTAAACAAAGCTGATGGTTTTCCGACACGGGAACAGGTGGATATTTACATTAACTACATATCCATAATGATAAGACATTTGGATCCAGATGTTTGATTTATAATACAGTAAACCTTATGTTTGCTTTTGCCTAATCTAAAAAAAACTGATAGTTGCGAAGAATAAACACCTGATCCTAAATTATCCTAATTGGTTGCAAATAAACGTCTTTTGGTTCATTGTAGGCCTAACCTAAAGTTATGTTCAGTTTTTGATACAAATCAGCTGTTTTATTTATGTATGTATCAACCGATGTTTGAATTGAATTATAACACAGTAAGCCTTTTTCGTTGAATTTTTGTGTGTTTGTTTTTAGTTTGTCAATCTAACCTACAAAAGCTAAGAAGAATAATAAACTGATTATAAATTTGCTAAGTAAAGTAAAGTTGCTATGGTAATGAATGAACACAAACATGTGTTGCTAAGCTTTTTATCCGAACAGTTGTTTTCATGAGTTCAGGTCTTGAGTTCATACAAAATCCCATATAAAAAGGTTGTTCAAAATTTTCTGGGATACTTTTAAAAATTTTCATTCCATAAAAACTTAATTCCTATTACGAACATTTTAAAATAAATAATAGCCAAATTGGTCCAGAAGTGGCTGTTTTTTGGTTCAAAACTGAAGCTGGCTCCTCTCAAAATGTCAGTAATATTTTGTAAGTATAAAATGTTTGTTTTGTTTGTGTTATAATTTATTGTTTTGATGTAAAAGTATATTAAGTCCACAGTTAATCCAGTAGTTAAAGATATGATCTAAGTTAGTAAGAATATGGAAATAGATTTCTTAACCCTCCCAGTGGCAGACTGCCCAAAGTGACGCTCTCTCAGGGGTAAGATGCAGCTATTTCGACAATTAGCGAGAATTTGCATACATTTGCATTTTCGATTAATTAATTCACTTAGAATTATCCAATCGTAATAAAACCGGCACCGTTGGAAAGAAAATGAATTAAACTTTAACTTTTGTATTTAAAACTTTTTTGTAAAACATATTTTTACATACGTAATCATCGTTTCAAAATTGTAGAATGTCAAACAGCTGTTTTCCGTGCAACATCGCGATGTTAAAAACTTAAAACTTCATAATTTTCAACCGTCTGCAACTCCTCACAGTTGTCAATTGTCACAAAGATCATCACAAGCATTGGATTCATTAGACTTTTATCTTTCAAGTGGTGTTTTTAAATCATCTGTGACTACAATCGGTTATGACATATAGAATTTAGAATAAATGCTTGTCCATTGGTCAAGATTGGGCCAGTAAGGAAGCATTTTTAAATCGATTTTTACTATCAGAAATCGATTTATTCCTAAGATGTGTAATATACCGTTGTAAAGATAAAATTTCAAAGTTTCAGTCAATGTGCAGTTCAAATAATTTTGTCATATTAGGTTGGTACAAACTGAATTGAGAATCATGTGATTTTAGAAGTTTACGGTCGCCATTATCCAAGCGGCCAAGCCGTTTATCTAACAATTATTACATGCAAGTATTTTTTCTCTTCATATTTTACTGAATTGAAAGTGTTTATAGTTTATAAAACTGTGTTTTATTGTGTTACAGTTATAAATAAATAAGTTTAGAATGTGTTATTGTGTTTTTTAGTGAAATTATGTTTATAAAGTGTTCTAAATAGTGAGTTTTGATTTATTTTTTGCAGATAGCCTAGGCTAAAATTTATTTAGCCTATAAACTATTGTATAAACTTTTTATAAATAATAAATAGGCCTACAGTATTGATACAATGGCAGATAGGCCTAGAGTTATTGAAAGGTTATCAGAAATTGATCGGATATATAGTGGTTTTTAGACATAATACTAATATTTAGCAATGTGCCTAACCTAACCTAAATTTGACAGATTTTTTCTTAGGCTATATGATCGCAATGAGTTTTTTTTATTTTAAGTGTATGATATTATTTCACTTTTTAACTATTTTCTACAATTGTTTTATATGTTGAAAAAATTACAAAAATATTTCTTCAACATTATACAACTTTGTTTATAGGATTTTTGGTAAAAACCATGGAAAGTTTATACATTTTTGTTCGTTCTGTTGTACCTGATTAGAAAATGTAAGGTTTTTCTTACAGTTCAATTCTATCATTTATTCTCTACAATTTGGTATAGTAAAATTTCATTTTGGAGTAAAAAATATATAGCCTAGGCCTATTAGTTTTGAAAATAGGCATGTTTTATTATCGTTTTTTGTAGTTTGAACATAAAAATTGGTATTTTCAACTAAATAATTTTGAAATTGAAATATATTGTTACACATTTCTTTTTATAACTATTTTCTACAACTGAATCGGTGAGTTGAAAAAGGTACACGTTCCAAAATAGCTACTTTTCATTAAACAAAAAAAACTGATTATTGGCTAAACTAAATTTATTAGAGAAAATTTTACTGTTAGGAACTTTTGCGTACCAATGCTAAACATTCAACTGCATAACAAAATATTTTTTTTTCTTTCTATGTTTAAGTTATTGAACATTTTTTGTAATGGAATATGTCCCTTTTCATACTCAAGTTTTTAAGGTAAAGAAAAATCTAAATAAAAACCAATTTTAATATTGTAATAAATTTTAATGGATTATTTCTGGTTAAGTATGTTATAAATAATGATTGGATTTTTAGTTTTCATCCGGATTTTCAGCTTCGGCCGTTGGCTAATTACAGCGTTCTTCGTAAAAGCGTAAATATTCTTCTGGAATGTACTTAATAAGTTTAATGACATCATTAATCTTACTTGCCTTAATAGGTACCTGAAATAAACAACTGATATAAAATCTATAAAAAAAATACTTAACCCTAGAACCGGCAATATTAACAAAAATGGATTTTTGGCGTGTGCAAGCATTTTTTTCAAAAAATCGCCAAAAATAGTAAATGAACCCCAATCCAAAAGTGTTCCAAAGCTTTTTTGTTGATAAAGATTCAAAAAATTTATATATGTAATTAAAAAAATTATTGATGATAAAATTATAAAAGTTATTAGCTCAAGAAACAAAAAAATTTCAGTAACGAAAGGAAAAGTTCAACTTTAGGCGTCCATAACAAGAAGTAAACATTTTTTGTAATTTTATTTATAAACGATAAAAAGTTTCGTAATTTAGTTCTAAATAAAGCGGTGTTAACACTTTTATCAATGTCAAATTTTTTATTACGAAAACATCTGTTTATTTATTCAAACTACAGGCCGGCTAAGAAAGCTATTCGTAGCTTCAAACGAGAATTACTAATATTTGATTTGCCCAATAATAAAATATTACGATAACAAAGTGTAGAGCATAAATCAAAGAAAACAACGGTAAAATCGTCTAATCTTAGTTGAAAAAGTCTTTGAATAATCTCTACTTGAATAACAAAAGTGTAGAAATATCGACTCACTGACATATCGCAACCTCTTTACAGGCAGTGCAGTGTATTGGAATTAGTTCCTTTTGCAAGTCAGTAGATGGGGCTTGCTCTAAGAAACAAAATGGCTATCTTAGTATGATTTTGCATTTTTTGGAATGTGTACCTTTTTCAACTCACCGATTCAACTGTTGTATATCTTGAAAAAAATTACAAAAATATTTCTCCAAAATTATACAACTTTGTTTATAGGATTTTTGGTAAAAATAGTGGAAAGTTTATACATTTTTGTTCGTTCTGTTGTATCTGATTAGAAAATGTAATTTTTTTTGTAATTTCCAATCTTACAGTTCAATTCTACCATTTATTCTCTACAATTTGGTATAGTAAAATTCCATTTTGGAAGAAAAAAATATATAGGAATAATCGTTTTGAAAATAATTTATTTTTTTAGCGTTTTTGTAGTTAGAACATAAAAATTGCTATTTTCAACTGAAATTTTTTGAAATTGAAATATATTTTTACACATTTATATTTAGAACTAAATTACAAAACTTTTGTATATTTTGAATAAAATTACAAAAAAATTTTACTATTTTTTATTTAGGCATAAATTTGGTTTTTTCCCTTCTGTTTCTGAACATTTTTTGCTTTCTAAGCTAATAACTTTTACAATTTCAAAAGAAACTACTTTTTAGTAGCATATTTGAATTATTTGAAGTTTCTTCTACAAAAAAGCTATAGAACACCTTTGGATTGGGGTTCATTTACTATTTTTGGCGAATTTTTAAAAATATGCTTGCAAAATGCTAAAAACAGGCTTTTCAATTTTAGCTTTAACCATGCCACTTGGAGGGTTAACATAAACAAATGTCAGTTGAAAATGTAACCATGAAGAGCAATTTGTTATTAATAACACAAACTTCATATTATACTGTAATTTGCACAATACATTGTTAAACAATGTAAAAGCTTCATTAATTGTCATAGAGGATGTTTTTATTCTTTTTAGAATAAAAGTACATAATATATTACTTTCCTGACAGCCAAGTCACAGAGCACATCATTTATTTGAAAAATGATATAATTTCACTCAGAAGCATTACCGCTTCATATAAACGTGTGGTTCTTACTAGTTGATGAATGATAGTTGTAGTTATAATATCAAAGAAATATGTTTATCTTAAAAAGCATTGCAGAATAGGTTGAATAAGCTGCAGGTTGAAATTTTTGAAGGGTGGTTTAACACATTTTAAGAATCAGAATTGCACCTATTGGTTCTCAAGACTTGAAAATATTCTAATATTCAGCCTATGCTAATATTACAACTTTTAGTATTGTACTTAATTTATTTAGAAGCAAAATATACAATATTATGTTTTGATTTCATCTTGCATAATAGACTCCTTTACAGTATCTCTATACCTAATCCATAATCTGGTGATAACGCTCTGACTGGTGTTGAAAGCCTCAACAACCTGTACTTGGCGCATTTCTACTTACAGCATCGCCACTGTCCGATTCATTTCATCTAAGGAGAGAAATAGCAGAAAACAAGCCAAAAACCACGAGCTAATGTGTATTAGTGATGGGCGATTGCAAGATGGTTTAGTTGATTGTCTCGATTGTTCAAACATCTTGCGTCCACTCGATTGTTCTCCCAACCAATTCATCACATAGTCTTGTATACTGTATAGTCCAATATAGTATCGTAAACGGAGTCAATCAGACCGATTGTTGTCCAAGTCAGACCCAATGATTAATTGAGGTCGAGTCATTGTGGTTTGATTAGAACTATTAGTTCCTTTGCTACCAGGGGACGGGGGATGTGTCCCCCCAACATCTGAGATGAAAAATAAGTGTAGCGTCGCGTTTCCAATATGCGCTAATTCATTCATTTACGAATTTAAAAAAAAGTCGCGCTGTGCCACGTCGCGTGACAAGCGTCAAACGCGTCCCAATATGCGCCTATCCTAACATCTGGTGGTTATACATTTACACCAATGAAATACATAGTAAACAGTTCGCTTATTAATGACTAAGTTTAGCAGGCGTTATTGTTAACTGCTAGTAAACAGATTGCGCAACAATAATGATTACGCTTTCAGACTTATGATCCGTGGTTGTATTATTTATGGAACAGTTTTATTAAGATTATGACCCGTTGACTTACTGCGCCCCCCGCAGCGTAATGTGCTGTCAGAAAACTGAAGTGAGTGAGTGTGATGTTTGGATGCGAGAAAGTTAGTGACCCTCTCTCTAGCACCATTGTATTTTCTCATAAAAAAATCTATAGTTTGTAACTCGTTTTTGAGAAGTATTTTATCAACTTCTTACTACAAATTCTAAGGAAAATATCTCTTTAAATAGGTACTTTACCTTCAAACAATTTTGTAACAGGTGTTTTACAGGTAATTTATTGAAAATTTTCAACACAAAATCAACCCTTTCTGAGTTTTACTCGTTTCATAATAATATTGTGATTTGAAAGCATTTTCTAGTTATTTTTGTGAATATCCAAACACCTCTTAAACTATGTTTTTGTTAAATTATTACTGTTGAAAACAAATCAAAAAAGTTTTTAGGCCAAAGACACTTGTTGTTACATAACTCTCTAAATACATAAAAATGTTAAAAAGGAGACCTTAAAACTACTAATTAGTTCTACTTGAATTTTTTCTGTTAGATTTATCAAATAATTAGTTTAAGTTCTGATTCATTTATGAACTTGTCGGGTTTCCATCAATTTTTTACTTGTCAATTTTTACGTAGTTACTAAACAAAATTTCTTTTTTAAACGTTTACTTTATATCTGTGCTTCAGTTTTGTGTGTTTAACAGTTTAAGTGTTCATTAGAAACTTGGCAAAGTTGTACAAAATATGTTTTGGTAAAACCAAATGGTCGACTAATATATTTTTACCAAACAAGTTTACAACATAAATTAAATTACACTTTTTTCTCTTCATTAGTTTATTATAATCACAAATCATTTATATTTTTATTTGTTTTCGCAATCAACATAATTGAAGTCCAATTTTTCTCATAATACCTTACACCGTTCTAGTATTATGAGGGTGAAACAACCCCTAAAACAATATATTGTTTTGTTATACATGTTAAAAACCATACCGCCTAGGACGTGAAATTTGTACGCATGTTGCTCATAGGCACTAAAGGTGCACTAAAAAAGTATTTGAAAATATTTGGCCTTCAAGTGTTGAAAGAACCCCTAAACAATAAATATTGTTTGTTATTCTTTCCTTAAAGCTAGAAAGCTGACATTTTGTACATTTATTTTTTACACGATACATACAAAAAGTAAACCAGTTTTACATTTGGTTACGGGCTGCTAGGGGTGAAAATGAGATAACAACCCCTAAAAAAATAAATATACATTTTTATACTTTCCTTAAAGCTAGGGAGCTGATATTTTGTATATATTTCTTACAAGATACACAACACAGATGAATAAACCAGTTTCACATTTTATCACAGTCTGTAAAGGGGTGAAAATGTAGTAACAAACCCAAAACAATCAATATTAATTTATTTTTAGACTTTCCTAAAAACAAGTGAGCTGAAATTTTGTACATTTATTTCTTACAAGATATATAAATATATATAAAATAAACCACTTTTACATTTACATGTTTTGCTAAGGGGTGAAAATTTAGTAACAACCCTTAAAACTATAAATATAAATTGAATTTCGCCTAGTAACGTGAAATTTAGTACACATATTGCTCATAGGCGCTAGAGACGCACTAAGATAGAATTTTAAAATATTTGGCCTTTTATATTTGTTAAAACATCCCCTAAAACAATAAATATTGTTTGTTTTCTTTCCTTAAAGATGAAATTTTGAACGTTTATTTCTTACAAAACATATAAAAAGTAAATGATTTTTACATTTTGTTACGTGTTGTTAAGGATGAAAATACGATAACTACCCCTAAAAATAACAAATATACATTTTTATTCTGTACAAATTTCTTATAAGATACATATAAACCAGTTTTACATTTTGTTACATGCAGTTAAGGGGTGAAAATGTAATAACAACCTCTAAAAACATAAATATTAATTGGTATTCTTTCCTTAAAGCTAGAGAGCTGAAATTTGGCACTTATTAATTTTAAGAAAATATTTTAGACTTAAGCTGATCAAAACTCTCCCAATCTATGCATTCACATATTAAAGACGTATCTGAATGATCTGCAAACATTCTGCTAAGACTGAGATTTACCGGCCTGTAGATTTAGGGGTAGAAAAAGAAGACACTCTTCACTCTAAATTTTTTATTTTTTAATTTATTCAGCACACATACCGTGACGAAGGCGATCGACAGGCAGCCAGTGAACAATAAATACCAAACTAATTGAAAATACATGTAATAATTCCCTTTCGTGAAATAATTGATGAAAGAAAATGAGAGAAAAATATTACAATAAAATTATGTAACATAGTGATGCAAAAAACAGCGAAGCAGTGTTATAAATGTTCACTGATTTCTTGAAAACGGCTCAACTGATTTAAATTGTATTCTATTAAGGTAGATCGTGAGGTGATCCTAAATATGATTTTAATTACATAAGCCACACAATTTTTTCAGAAAATCTGAAAAACTATTTTTATAAGATTGTCATCAGTGTTCTAACCCACACTCGTGAGATCGGAATAATTATATAAATATTTCACAATAGAGTTATTGTTACCTAATTTTAACCCAATTAAATTATTTTTCACTTTTTAGTTATTTTTTGAAGTTGGTTTAATTTTTTTTTAAAGTTTGTTTATTGTAAAATATGTAAATTTTTGGATCATACATTGTTGAATTTGTTTTTCTTAAGTCTTGCAACCCGTTTTGAAGTTAATCCTCATTTCATATACAAATTGAACTTAATTCTAATTATTTTAAAACAAAAATCAGTGTGAAGTAAGTTATAACCACTACTGTAAACAACTTAACTACAAAATAATGTTACTAAATATTAAGATATATTGTGAAATATTGTGACTAAATTTAATAAGATGGAAAAATAGACCTTTACATGAAAATGGCAGCCATTTAAAAGTTAAATGTAAAATATCTGGAAACCCGCTAACTTTACAAAAAAATTTCAATAAACCAAAATTTCATTTTTTAATGACAAACATAACGGTTGTATCTTGGTTGAAATTTACAATTTTACTTTCTCACTATACTATAGTATAGAGAAAGTATAGTGATCGCAAAAAAAATCGATGTTGAGATTTTTGTGGAAATATCCGTTTTGGGACCCCCTGAGTCCAAAAAAGTGGTTTTTACAAAATGTCTGTCTGTATGTCTGTATGTATGTCTGTATGTATGTCTGTATGTATGTATGTCTGTATGTATGTATGTCTGTATGTAGACAGAGCTAGAGAGAAAACTATTCGATCGATTTCAACCAAATTTGCACCAGACATGTCCAGTACGCCTGTATAGATGCACGAAAAAGGGTTTTGAACAATTTTGAAAAACAACCCCCTTTTTGGCCAAAAAACCCCCAAAAAATCAGTTATTATTTTTTTTATTAAAAAACGGCTCTAACGATTTTGATAAAATTTGGTTTATTTGTAGCCTTTAATGTGCCCTACCATATACAGAAACCCGCATCTTTCTAAAAATTCTCGTTTAGCTAATAATAATAATAATAATAACTGTTTTTGGGGGTTTTTTGGCCATAAAGCGGGTTGTTTAAAAAAAAATTTCAAAACAATTTTACGTGCATCTATGAAGACCTAATTGACGTGTTTGGTGCAAATTTTTTCGAAATCATTCGAATAGTTTTCTCTCTAGATAATAATAATAATAATAATATTTATTAGTTAATCTCCAACTTTAATAAAAAAACTCTCCTACCCCACCCTACAAGTCACAGTGAATCTGTTTAGTAATTTAAATGTATTTGTGAGAAAGTATGTGCCAGTTCCTGGTACCGTTTATTTGTTTATAGTTCGGTTTTGTTTTGGTGTAATAAAAACCTTTTTTGTAATTTTGTAATAATTTATTATAGACTTTATTTACATGATTTTTCTCATAATTTGGTTCTGGAGTAATTTTGGATATTATCAACAACTACCATGACTATTTTTTTTTTAGTTTTTTGCCAATAACTCTGTTATCTTTTAAGTTACAGATATAATAAAACGGGGTATTTTAATTGAGGGTTTAAATTTTGTAACTAATAAATGTTTTCGCCTTTGCCTTAACAACCGTGTTTTTGTTGTGATATTCCTGTGATTTGATAAATAGATAACTTAATTACTGACATATTCATACTTAGCAGCTTTTAGGTGAGCACTCATCTCAAAATTGTTACTTTATCATAGGTGGCAATATGAATGCCATGTGTCTTTTTTGAAATAAGAACAACTTGCCCTGCACTGGGCAATTTAATAATTGTGTAAATGATTAATTTTACTATTGATTTTACGTTCGTGATATTTTAGAGATTTATTTTAAAATATATCTCTGACAGGTTACATATAATATTCACACACACACTTCACTTAATTAATTATTCAAAATCTGGCCAATATTTCGAAAAACTGAGTTTAAATACTAGATTTTCAAGAGTCAACCTCTGATTTGATTTATTAATTGTTTTAATTAAGGTATTTATTTATTTGTTATTTATTGAGTCCATAGATTTTTACTCAAATATTTTGGTTTGGTGTTTATCAATATTTTTAAACCATGTGACCAATAGTAAAAAAGGTATCTCTTTGATAGCATAAATAAATAAATATAGGTATATATATTTCATTATATGTTTACTACCTCTATGTTCGTAGCCTGAATCAATGATAGTGGCAATTATAGAATTTTATTCTGTAAGCCTCTTCTTTGAACTCCGTTTTCCAAAAGTTGGATTTTCCGTATTTGTTGTAAAATAAAATTGAATAAAATCTAAAGTATTAGACATATAGTTATGAAATTTTTACCACTATTTCTTTGTTATATTTTCAATATCTTGTCTTATGGAAAACACTCTGACTTTAAAAATAACCATAAACAAGTGTTTTATATATTTTAGTGGATAAAAAAAAAAATTATTTAGTTTGTAACTTTTTTCTAGCTAAGTTATCTTATTTTCCATAAGACAAAAGTTTCTTTAGGTTGTAAGGAACAAAATATTAAAAAAATCTTGACAATTGGTTAAAAAACAAAAATGGTATTCAAAGTTTAAAAAATTTCTTAAAAAACGATAAAAACGGTACGTTAAAGTACATGAAAGGGTCAAAAAAATGTATCACCTGAAAACCTTATAACTAACACTAATAAAACCAAAAAAATCTTTAACCAATTTCCACAAAACATTAAACAAAAATATATTAAAGGTGGCGGATCCCTTTTCAAAGACTAGACTATACCTGTATAATCACAGATTTCGCCAAGGCTACAAAGTTATTTGCCATCTTTTTCAAATTATATAACATTTAAATAAAAAACAAATTCAAAAAATGAAGATAGAATACTTTTTTATATATTTTTTTATAGAAATAAAAGACCAGGCGATTAAATAAAATGTTGTCCATTGAACTTGACATACATATTTTGATAATTTAATTAGTGATTCAAAACTTCTGGGAAAACGATTTTTTTTATACATTACGATGCATAAATTTAATGGTTTGCTCCAGTAAAAAAGAAAGCAATCGGCGACTCTCACGAGAATAGGCTTAACAATGTGGTTTCAGGGAGCCGAGTGCTTTGACATTGACTCACTTCAAACAATTTTATAATTTTTTTTACCGTTTTATATAATTTTTATATTTGCATGATGAGAAAAAAAACTGAAGATTCTTTATTAAATTTCGGATCCGGCTTGTGTTTTGTTTTTTTGAATTTTATTTTACTTTTCTGAGGAAGATAATTCAAACTTGGTATTTAAAAAATTGTCAATTGTATAACAAATTGAAGGTATTTAAAACAAATGTTTACATACATGGCTGATTGTAATTTAAAGATTATATTTGATTTATTTTTCAGAAATTGCAGTATAAACTAATCATATTTATAAACTGGACTGTCAATATGCGTGTAGCAATAAAACGAGAAACAAAACTATTAATTCACTAGATACAAAGTATTATAAACTCAATACAAATTTAACTTTCCATACTCGAAATAGATATATTTACTGACAAAATATGTTTGTAGCAATACAAAATATATTATTACTTAATTATTTACAAAGTTATACACGCAATTGCAAATTTAAACTTAAAAAAATAGCCATATTTACAATATCAATTAGAAAATAATTACAACAAATTGTGTTCCTGAAAATACCTATATAAGTTATATTTAGTTTCTAAACAAACAAAACGCGATTGTGTCTGGGATTGTATATAACGCAATTTAGCGAGAATTTTGATTCCCTGTGCTTGTGTGAGTGGGGTTAACTCTTCGTTCAGCCAGCTGCACTCGGCAAGTAATCTAAATATAGTACAAATGAATTGTAGACCTATTATCGTTATACCAATGAGAGGGGAGAAACACTATCTCTCGCTCTTCACCACACGCTAAATGGTTTGCCAGCGCTTCCTCTCGGTGCTGTGCCCAACTACAAATCTTTAGCGCGCCAAGTTTGTAAAATCTGTTAGAATTGAGTCCATAAGACCTGCGCTTCTTAACATTTAAGTATTCATTGTCACCAGTTTAAATATTCCAGCAAACAACTGTAAAGTTAAAAAGTGGCTTCAGTCAAAAAAAAAAAAAAAAACAACCTTTTCATCAGTGTGCACATCATATGCTGTAACTCGCAATACTTCCATTGTGAGTGAGCACATCAATAGAGCTTTTTTTGTAAAAATTTCTTCAGTGAACACATTATTGGTTTGAAACTCATCTGACCTGTGCTGCTATCTGGTAACATGTGTCTGAATTTTTGGTAGCATCCATATTTATTCCTAACTGAGTTGCCAGCTGTTTATATAGAAGTCATCATATGATGTGCTTATTTTCAGCTTTCAGCCTATTGCTGACTGTTGTCTGTGTAGAGTTTGTTCTGAAATGTTTGTTGGAAACATAATGTAATAATAATGTAATTAGTTTACTTAGTTATTATTTACAAAATGTCCCTCAAAAGAAGTAATATAATTGATGACAATCAATTACTAGAATATATTACGAATTGTGAAAGTGAAGAGGAGAACTATTAGTGAATCAGAAAATGACAGTGATGTTGACATTGACATTTTTGCTGACTATAAACTAAACTGACATTTAGACATGAACTATAATTTTTAATAGGACTACTGTATAATCTTTATAATTTGTACCTATATTGTAATTTCACCATTCAGATTATTATAAACATACATAAAAACAAATAAAAAAAGTCGAATTATTATTGAATACCTTTTTCATCATATGATGTGCTTACTTTTGTACCTTACTTTTGTAATATTTTTTTAAAAAAAGGTTATTTTTAAATTTTGCAAAAAAAAACATTTTTTTTACATAAAAATACAAAAGAAAAGCAACCGTTGGAATTTTTTGAAAAACCTAAAAATCACTTTTTTAGCTCCAAGCAGTGGGAAAAACTCACTGATGAAAGGGTTTTAACTACTCCGCTATTTGTTCTTTTAATTAAATATGAAACTCATTTTTTTACGTAATTACGATTTTCTTTTTCATTCATTGATCTCTAATTTTATTTTATTTTAATGTACATAATAATGATATTACTTTTTAAACGTTAACCTCCAACTTAACTTTTTGTATCCACTTCAATAATATCAAATTTTAATTATAAATTATAATTAGGTTATGTTAAAATAAAATGCTTACTTTTTTCTAGCTGGTATAATTACCTGGAGACAAGTGATTTATTATATTACCTTAAAATAACAATATGTACATAAACGTAAACAAGGATGTAAATATTCCCGTATCAAACAACTGTACTTCGGGAGTGGCCGCGCGGCACCTCCTCGCGCTCATTTAAAAACGATTTCATAATGATGTAATCATTTTATCACAAATCGGTGAATTGAAACGTTTAGATCAATTCATTGGCTACAACTTTCCCGCTGGAAGTTTGTTTGTAACCCAAAAATAAAAAATTTCCTCGCTTAGTAACTTTTCCATGTCAGTCAGTGATAATTCTCAAATATTTTCAATTATTAAAATTCGAAATACCTGTTAAAATAAAAGTTTTTTATACTGTTAGAATCGGTACTTTATGTAGATTAAGAATATCTAAGTTTTATTTTACTGAAGCTTTTCCATCGAGTTACAACTGCGAGTTAACGATAGCGTGCACATTACTGAAATATTACCAGCTTGTGTGTCAGCATGGTGACGTCATAGGCGATCGATACTGGGTCTCCGTAAATTAGCAAAATGGTATAGCCCTTGTTATAGAGCCCTGGGCCGAGAGTCTTAGCGGGGCATTGTATCTTACCGAGCTTATTACACTAGGCCGCCTGGCGGCGCAACCAGTCCGGCCACCACTAATAATATTGTATGTGCTATTATTATCTTTAACTTAACTATTATCCTTCATCCGATTGTTTTGATAGTTATACCACTGATAGGGAATTAAAAGTGCTACAGAATTTTTTTTGTTACTTAAGAATAATATTACACAAATTAAAATTTATAGTTTGTAGGAAGTTAATGCAATTTATTTTTACTGTTTAAGGGTAGTAACCCCATTTTAATTTCTTTGATTGTAGTGACCATACTATCTAAACAATCCTGGTAAATATGTGGAAATTGTTAAATTTTTAGCAAAATTAGTAGTTTTTGAGAATATAGAAAAAGTAAATGTATCTATTATTGATTTTTAAGAGTAGTTATTCCATTTTGTCCCTTTGACTTAAGTAATAAATTTCAAATGGTTTTTTATATCACTTAAAAATAATGTTACACAATTTTAGTTAATTTATTTGTTAGTTTAATTTATATTTTTTGTATAGAGGTAGTAACCCCATTTCAACCCCTTAGACTGGAGTAATTGTAATAAAAAAAAGACTGCTGGCAATGATAGGGCTATGGATAAACTGTAAAATAAGTTTAATAGTTTTTGAGTCTATAAATGACAAAGAAAAAAAGAAACATTCATTTTTATATATAGAGTATATTAACATGTCTTGAATCTTGTGCAAAACAGAATAGGTTTCATCAAACTTACAAATTTAACACATTTTTATGTAGGCCATATAACTACGGACAGTGAACATATTTGTTTTTTTAAACACCATGTGTTTTTTAAAAAATTCAATATTTTATTTTCATTGTTTGGCTCATCCTAAGAGCTACTGTACGCTCTTTACATACAATTGCTAAACCATCAAGTATTTTATAAATAAATGCATGACATAACTCTACATTCATTTTATTCGTGCAAATGTAGGCATAAATGAATTGACGTTGTGAACATTTATGTACTGTATTTACACATTGTTGACTCACATTTTCAACTAAAATATTTGCTTAATCATACACATTTGAATAAACTGTCTGTTTAAGAAATATTTTATTAATAGCTGATTCGACAGACGTTGTCCTGTCCTAATTTCAATAAATTTGTGTGTGATCGTTTTGTGAATTTGTGACAAGCTGTTGGAAAATGGTGGAAATGAGAAAAAAATCGTTAATAGGTACAATGAGGTACGCTGATTGAAAATTTTACATGCAAGATGAATTCTATCAGCAGTAAGCCTTCACTGCTGAAATGATCGAAATGTGTGATGTGCCTGGAATGTGATCGACTTGACCATGATGTTTTGTTCCAAGATTTAAGTTATAATTTAATAAAGTCAGAATTTCAAGTAAACAGTTAAAACAAAGAAATGCTTTAATTCGAGTGGTTTGCTGTGACATCACTATTTCCTTCATTGCATTGCTTTATGATACAAAACATTTTTTGTTTTGTTGTGTGGTGCGTAAACAAAGCTGATGGTTTTCCGACACGGGAACAGGTGGATATTTACATTAACTACATATCCATAATGATAAGACATTTGGATCCAGATGTTTGATTTATAATACAGTAAACCTTATGTTTGCTTTTGCCTAATCTAAAAAAAACTGATAGTTGCGAAGAATAAACACCTGATCCTAAATTATCCTAATTGGTTGCAAATAAACGTCTTTTGGTTCATTGTAGGCCTAACCTAAAGTTATGTTCAGTTTTTGATACAAATCAGCTGTTTTATTTATGTATGTATCAACCGATGTTTGAATTGAATTATAACACAGTAAGCCTTTTTCGTTGAATTTTTGTGTGTTTGTTTTTAGTTTGTCAATCTAACCTACAAAAGCTAAGAAGAATAATAAACTGATTATAAATTTGCTAAGTAAAGTAAAGTTGCTATGGTAATGAATGAACACAAACATGTGTTGCTAAGCTTTTTATCCGAACAGTTGTTTTCATGAGTTCAGGTCTTGAGTTCATACAAAATCCCATATAAAAAGGTTGTTCAAAATTTTCTGGGATACTTTTAAAAATTTTCATTCCATAAAAACTTAATTCCTATTACGAACATTTTAAAATAAATAATAGCCAAATTGGTCCAGAAGTGGCTGTTTTTTGGTTCAAAACTGAAGCTGGCTCCTCTCAAAATGTCAGTAATATTTTGTAAGTATAAAATGTTTGTTTTGTTTGTGTTATAATTTATTGTTTTGATGTAAAAGTATATTAAGTCCACAGTTAATCCAGTAGTTAAAGATATGATCTAAGTTAGTAAGAATATGGAAATAGATTTCTTAAC
>JAGFPH010017087.1:0-18222 GCA_018207615.1 Philaenus spumarius
CTGTGGGCGTGGGTTCAAATCCCACTTCTGACAAACATTTTTATATAGTTTTCTGTATGTTAACATATAAAAATGCAATTTTTACAAATTTGTATATATAAAAAACGTATTCAATGCATACAGTTGTTGTTTTTTCTACAGTTCTACAGTTCATGCAGAGCCCAATACGATATTTATTTTTGATTCCGAAATGTATGAAACTTCCTAAATAATTTGGTACCTAATGAATTACAAGACGGCCCGACGTGATGGAAAAAATGTTTACATTTTAAGTCATAATAAAGTAGTAAATTATTAAAAATGTAATTATTGGAATACATTATAATTTTAGCATGCACTGTAAATAATTGCAATAGATTATGTAAATTCATAATTAATTATGAATAATAATGATTCATTATTAATTAAATGAAAAGGCGGTTAGGCAAAGGAGATAATAAATTATTTATAAAACTGCGTCTTCACAAAATCTGTAATATAATGCCTTTTTATTATACATAATTCTTCTGAACGTGCGGGTCATTGAACTCCTAAACGGCTGGACCGATTTTGATGAAATTTCGTGCGTATGTTTGAGTGGTCCCTGGATGGTTTAGATTCACAATTGGGAGGGGTTTAAATTTAGTCGCTACCCTTACACAATAAATATAAATTAAACTCATTTCCTGCAAGCTATAAAGCTAAAATTATGTAATAATATTATTTTTAAGGGACAAACTATTTGCAATTTGTTTACTTAACTCAAAGGGATAAAATGGAATAACTACCCTTAAAACTAAATAATAACCCACTTACTTTTTCTATATTCTCAAAAACTGCTAAACTAGTTTTACTAAAATTTCACAATTTACATGTTAGTACCAGAATTTGTTCAGAGAATATCATCACTACAAAAAGAAATTAAATGGAGTAGCTACCCCTATACAATAAAAATAAATTCCACTAAATACCTACAAACTATAAATCCAAAATTATTTAATATCATTCTTAATTGATATAAAACAACATTTGCAATTCAATTACTTAAGTCAAAGGGATGAAATGGAATAACTAACCTAAAAATTAAAAATAATCCATTTAGTTTTTCTATATTCTCAAAAACTACTCAACTGATTTTACTAAAATTTCACAATTTACACTTATTAGTACCAGGATTTTTAGAGAATATCGTCACTACAAACAAAGAGATTTAAATGGGGTAGCTACCATTATACAATAAAAACAAATTGCACTAATTCCTACAAACTATAAATCTAAAATTATTTAATATTATTCTTAATT
Organism: Philaenus spumarius; assembly: GCA_018207615.1. NCBI lineage: Eukaryota > Metazoa > Arthropoda > Insecta > Hemiptera > Aphrophoridae > Philaenus > Philaenus spumarius. The sequence goes on from JAGFPH010017087.1 coordinate 1,282, forward strand.
GTTATAAAATAAAAACATTTGCAATTTGATTACTTAAGTCAAAGGGATGGAATGGAATAGCCACCCTTAAAATTAAATAAAGCAATAGCGAAGCATTGCCAGGTCTACTAGTTATATATAAAATCAGATTAAAGTAGGCTAGGTATATCTGTAATATAAAAAAGTAGGAGAACTATTGGAAAAATTTGTTGTTTGTTGGTGTGGTGTAGGGAATCATTTCTTTAAAATTCCAAGAGCTTAGCGACTGGAGTAACCTGCAAGGTTCTAATTTGTCCAGTCTTTCTTTTCAAGAACGTAAAAAAACTTCACACATAATGTCACTACTTATGATTAGTGGTTTTATAATACAGATAAAATAAACGATTCATACTCTTTAATTGTAAAATTACGTAATATGAAATTTGCACTAAACCCTTCTACCACCATCTGTTGAAAACATCTGACAGATGACTCAACAGCTGATTGCAACTTAAACCTAACCTCACATAACGATGTATTAATAAACAGCTGATCGCCGTACAAGGGCCAAGACTGATTAAGTTACTAAGAGCTTCTATCTTAATTAACTTGAAATGATCGTCTTGTTCTAAACTAATAAAGTGTGAGTAATGATCTATTGGAGCAACAGTTATGTTGAGTGATTGATCGAGAGAAAATCTGTTCCCTAATTAAAACGGAGAATGTATTAAATAATACATTAAACGTGTTACGTATATTTTAACTGGAAAGTCGGGAATATATGAAGCAACAATAGTAGCCCAGTCGGTGTAGGTTACAACTACCAGTAATTTGCAATGCGGGTGATTTTGTTTTTATAAGTACCTTAAAGTATGTAGATTAACATAAAAAAAAGTTTACCAGTCTATCGATTTCCCAAAGTCGAAAAAAAATCGAAAAAAATTTGTTTTTCGATATTCCTTAATATTTCGAGCTGGGATGAAGACAAATAAAAATAAAAATACCATCGTGTAGGGGAAGTATTTTTAAATAAAAAAGGTCATATGTATTTCTTTCGTCCGAGCAATGGTTTGTCTGGAAAAAATTCGATAATGCAGGTATGTATTTTGCAGCAGGGGAAATCACTAAAAGGGGAAATCTCATTCATATATGAAGCCTTGGCTCATTCTAAATTGGCTGAATTTTAATATATCGAATTGAAACTTGACATAGGAGTTAAAATATATATTTTAAAGATTTATGCTGACCCGATCTAGAGCCACTTGACTTATCAATGGGTTTCTCGATTTTAGGAGTACCGGACCAGGAACTCATTTTAAACGGCTCCAGTTTAGAAAATTTTCAAAATATCAACCTAAAAGTTTTTTTACAAGTTAAACATATAGATTTAAAAAAGATCAAGGAGTATAAACCTTTTTTATTATTTACTTTTAAAAGCACAAGTAACTTTAAAAAGTTTAATTTTAGATTTTTCATCAAAACGCTTGAGTTGATCGGCTGCAGATTAGTCCACTTTTTAAATATAGTTTTTAAAATCAGTATAGCAAAAAACAAATGTGTTTGTAACTTCTGTCCCAATTTTTAAATCGATATGTTAAAAAATGTCGAAAATGGAGTCGTTGAATCCAAAGGTGTTATAGTTAAAACAGAAGACTATTTTCAAGCGCCTCGTGTTTTTAAAAATAACATGAAAAAAAATCGTTCATACTTACTAAAAATATTTATACTGGTGTTTTCAACTTGTAGAACAAATTTGATGTTTATATTCCAAAAATTGACGAAACTGGAATAGATTGAAAGTGCTACAGCGCTCGGTAAGCAAAAAACCGTGAGGCTCGTTTATAAGTCTGATGGCTCTAGCTCACCAAATTTTTAAGATATCAACTTGAGTCTTGGTATATAAGTTAAAAATAAACTTTTCACTTGCTATACCAAGTTTTAATTCGATATATTACAAAATGTCCACCTTAGATCTGCTATACGTATGGACGGAAATGATCATATAAAAACATATTCATTGATAATTATGCGTTCATAAATTGCTGGCCTATTTAGTTTAAAATTATCGCAGACGTATAATTTTTGTATATTATATTTATACACATATTGTTTATGTATGTTTTAAATTTCATACAAATTGCATAATTATCTTGAGAGAAAAGGGATTTTATTCGAAGACAAGTTAATCGCGACTGCGTATAGGCTATTACGCTAGTCTTAACGAAATTGTATTATTTTAAATATAAAAAAGTAGATTTTTAACAAAATGGCAGCCATTTTGAATCCACCATATGATGAATTGTATATGAATCAGTTCCTCCTAAAAACTCCAAATAACCAGTTTTCTTTTTCTTTGAGACACATTTTTTAAATTTCAATATATATATATATTTGGGTAATTTGTTAGATGATTATTTGAAAAAAAATACTATCGTAAAGCTGACACTTTCCTCTTGAAAACGCCCAATTACAAATATTAATTTAATACACTATAACTATGCAATAGTTTTTAATGTACTGGGCTGCGCTTCAAAAAATAGGTCTTCAGCCTTGCGGCCGAGTCGCGCTGCTGCAAAATACATACCTGCATTATCGATTTTGTTCCAGACAAACCATTGCTCGGACCAGGGCTCTATAACAAGGGCTATACCATTTTGATCATTTACCGTGACCCAGTATCGATCGCCTATGACGTCACAATGCTGACACCACAGAGGATAATATAACTGACACGCACTAGCTGGTAGTATTTCAGAAATGTGCACGCAGTCGTTAACTCACTGCTGTAACTCGATGGAAAGGCTTCAGTAAAATCAAATTTATATATTCTTAATCTACATAAAGTACGGATTCTAACAGTATAAGAAACTTTTATTTTCACAGGTATTTCGAATTTTAATAATTGAAAATATTTGAGAATTATCACAGACTGACATGGAAAAGTTACTAAGCGAGGAATTTTTTTATTTTTGGGTTATAAACAAACTTCCAGCGGGAAAGTTGTAGCCAATGAAATGAATTGATCTAAACTATCCAATTAACCGATTTGTGATAAAATGGTTATATCATTATGAAATTGTTTTTTAAATGAGCGCGAGGAGGTGCGGCGCCGAAACTCCCGAAGTACAGTTGTTTGATACGGGAATAACGTTTATGTACATATTGTTATTTTAAGGTAATATAGTAAATCACTTGTTCCCAGGTAATTATGCCAGCTAGAAAAAAGTAAGCATTTTATTTTAACATAAACTAATTATAATTTATAATTAATATTTGATATTATTGAAGTGGACACAAAAAGTTAAGTTGGAGGTTAACGTTTAAAAAATAATATCATCATTACACATTCAAAGAAATAAAATTAGAGATCAATGATGCAAAAAGAAAATCGTAATTACGTAAAAAAATAAATTCATATTTAATTAAAACAATTAGCTTATAATAATGATATTATTTTTCGGAGTTTCGGCGCCGCACCTCCTCGCGCTCATTTAAAAAACGATTTCATAATGATGTAATCATTTTATCACAAATCGGTGAATTGGATAGTTTAGATCAATAATTCATTGGCTACAACTTTCCCGCTGGAAGTTTGTTTATAACCCAAAAATAAAAAATGTCCTCGCTTAGTAACTTTTCCATGTCAGTCTGTGATAATTCTCAAATATTTTCAATTATTAAAATTCGAAATACCTGTGAAAATAAAAGTTTTTTATACTGTTAGAATCCGTACTTTATGTAGATTAAGAATATATAAATTTGATTTTACTGAAGCCTTTCCATCGAGTTACAACAGCGAGTAAACGACTGCGCGCACATTACTCATATACTACCAGCTAGTGCGTGTCAGCATTGTGACGTCAGAGTGAAACTGGCGGCACAGTGCCGAGATCAAAGAAACGGTTTAGCCCTTGTTATAGAGCCCTGTGCTCGGACGAAAGAAATACATATGACCTTTTTTATTGAAAAATACTCTCCCTACACGGTGGTATGTTTTATTTTTCTTTATCTTCATCCCCAACTCAAAACATTAAGGAATATCGGGGAAAAAAAAATGTTTTTCGATATTTTTCGACTTTGGGATATCGATAGACTGGTAAACTTTTTTTTATGTTAATCTACATACTTTAATGAACTTATAAAAAAAAAATCAGCCGTATCGTAAATTACTGGAACTTTTGGTCTAAAATTACCCCTACCGATTGGCCTATAGAGGATTAGTTAGAAAATGTTACCTTCAAATTAAGATTGTACTTAAAATGTAGGTTAGTTTAAATTATTTCGCTCACAACTGTGTGAGTAAAGAGAGCACTAAAGAAGGCTAGTACTTTGATAGAACATTGTTTCTGTTGTGAGTATAAATAATTATCGATAAAGTGTGGATATTACAGAAGAAGAAATAAAAGTATAAGACATCATATTGCTATAAAATGCCTGATACACTGTAATATATACGTATAGAAGCTACAAAAAGGTATAGAAAGGAAATTAAAAATATCTTTGCCGAGACTAATAAAAATCTCTTAACCTGAATTCAATCACAAGTAATTGCAACTTAGTTTACTGGTCTAGAAGTAACGTCTTGTGAAACAATTTGATCTCAAGGTTGTAATAACAAACCACTTCAACTACCTCTTATTGCATTGTCAGTCCGTCGTACGTTTTCGTCTGTCATAAGTTTACAACCATTAAACAATTTTTTTTAATATTTCAGTTTTTTAATTGTATAATTTACTTAGGCTTAATTCTGAGTGCTTAGCACGCCAACTCCCTTGCTCGCTCTACTCGCATTCAACTGATACTTGTTCTTAGTTTCGAATGATTGTAGCTAGAAGGTTGAGAGGTAATGAGAAAATGACAAAGCTTTCTCCCACTGCGCAATCTAATTACTCAAATTCAAATGACTGAGTTACTGTCGGTGAACGTAGTTATCATAGAAACGTTTTTATCGACTAAAAACAGCTTCCACCCTTAGTCCGCCAAAGCGCTATATCCAGCTCGTCTTGTAGTTCAGCTTCTTTTTATATACAGTAGACTATATGATTGTAAAATTTTGATGTAGGTTAAAATTAAAAGAATACTTTATGTTTGAAGTAAACATATTTTGATTTGTAATGACTTCGCTTTTAACATTTCTGCCTTTTGATGCCGCACGACTATCAGAAACTTTATTTTATTTTAAAAGTTGTTTTTTAAATGTAAATATGAGAATGTTTTGAACTCTGGGTCGTAATGAGTTTGATTTAAAATAACGTGTTTTCTATAATCTTTATTTACGAGACATTTATTATAAAAGTTTCAAAATGTTAGACGAAGAACGCCCGAAAAACAGCGGGTATGGCTTCTTGAGGTTTTAATTTTTTCTCTTAAACGGAAAAGTTGCAATAGTTGGATAAATGAGAGAAATTAGTCCTTTTCAAACAATAGATCAAATTCGTGCATGATTAACTTTAATTTATATTATGACTTTGACTTAAAAACACTATTAAATAATACCAATTAAATAAAAATATGAATTTAAAAAATATAAATATATTTTATACTTTTATACAGGATGATTCTGTAGTGCGCGGAATTCAGGGTCTGGTCATATGGGACACCATGAACCTATATCAGGAAATGATTCTATTACCAGCTGTCATTAGTTTGACGTGCACTACATCCATAGAAACAAAGCGTATGCATGACGCAGTTTTACTCTTCTGACCGTTATTTACTGTTAGTACTCGTTACTTCGTTCCAACCCTATATATAGTGCGGGTGCTGGAAGTGGTTGGTATGCAAAATGTGAGGACCTGCAACTATGTAAACACTTTTATTATATAACTGTGATCCTAAATAATGGAAAACCCCATCTTACCGGAACCTGCGATGGTCCCTTCCCCTGCTGCTGACCCCACCCCTTACCCTAAGCGAGGCCTAGCCTTTCCGATTACATGACATTTCCCCACACTGCCCAAAATACTGACATTTCCCCACAGCTCTTGGACGCTGTTACTAGTTTAATGAACTAATCTCGACTGACAGTTAGACGCAAATCCCTCCCCCCCCAGGCTATAGGCTTCAGCGATCATCGTTACAGTCGCACCAGTGACAATGCACCATAACATAATACTCCTTTGGAGTGAAGAAAAGGGCTCGGTTTATGTACTTCATTAGTAACACCATTCCATTGTATTTAGATAACCTAATAGAACTCCGATCCAATGCAATATTTCAATCCACTGGAAATTCGACAATAGTGGCGCTATCTATGGGGGAAAAGACGGAAGCGGTGCGTAGTACCAATGCCTTGAATGATTTCTCCCTAGCGCTACCTCGCGGCGCGATCATGTAATATTTTCGCGACAATCTTTTTCTCGCCACACAACCGCCGTATGCATGCATGATCTATTTTATTATTCATGATCTATGGTAACACCTAACCTAACCTCCCCATAGTGGCCTTTGAAGAATAAGTATAGCGCAAGAGTAGCCTTGGGAGAGGGGAGAGAGATGTGTGTGGAAATGTCAGTCGAGATTATTTCTGAGTCACTAAACAGGTAGCCACGTCCAAAGGCTGTGGGGAAGTGTCAGTGTGGTTAACTGTCAGTCGAGATTATTTCTGAGTCATTAAACAGGTAGCCACGTCCAAGGGATGTGGGGAACTGTCCGGACACCAGCCTTTCCAGCCCATCGAAACGCGGGGTTATAACGTCGGAACGCGACCCAGAAAAAGATCACTTGTATTCATGCTTTTTTGGTCGCTGATTACGAAAATCGGGGTCTCACGACTCTAAAACGGTTAGAACACCCATAAAATGCACAAAATCATTTTCTATTTTTATTGGCCTAAATCGGCCTAAGTGAAAAGCCAACAAATTTTGTCAAGTTTTTGTCAAAGACGAATTTTACAGGAAAATCGCTAAAACCAGAAAAGACAAAAAGACACAAAAACAAATTCTCGCTCATGAAATTAAAAATAATCATAACTGTGGTACGAACACCCATCAAGACATCATAGATTTCAATACTCCAACGATTCATATTGTAGATGGTTTGGCACTTTTTCCAAATCAGTTAAAACATTTCAGTACTCTCAGTGATTTCGCCGAGGCATTTAAAAGAAAACCACGCTTATTTTTACGCAGCAAGATGTGAAGAGAATCGATTTAATATCCGATAGATATGACAATATTTCAATAATATTTTTAGGGTAAAGTTTTCGGAGTAAAGGACATATTACAAGAATATAATAATTTCAAACCATTCAACAAAATTCCTAGTGATCGCAAAGCTTTTTTTTTCAAGCAATCAAAAAAATTACAACTGGTTCGATATCTTTGCACTACTGCTCCAAAATATGCACAGGTAAAAGAAGACTGCGAGATTTACGTTTGCGGAGGATTCGTTGATGTTTCAAGCTAGAGTGGGTCTTCATTTTGTCGGGTACTTGAATTAAAATCAAACCACTTAGAGGCTGATTCAAGGATGTTTGGTCATATATTTCACGCAATAAGAATTCAATCTGCTCGTGTTATTATCCTCAGTGGTGATGCAGATGTATTCATCTTGGCGATTTATTACTGGAAAGGATCTTTTAGGATGTAATTTAGCTGCTGAATCCCTTGGTGAAAGCACATGCACTGTATTACATTCCGTAAGTGGTCGGGGTACTACTACTGTGTAGTACTCACGAGTGTGGATCTGAGATTTACAGGTGCCGTTGGCCAAGGCTGTACTAGCCATGCCACTAATATGTTTTGTGGAACTATCAACCCTCCGATTTCTCAGAAATTCCGACTTTCAAATCCTAGTGGATCACCTCGGTAACATCCTTCAATACTATTGTTAAACATACTTACTAATTTTTAATAAAGAGAACTTCCGTGTTTTCAATAGAAGAGGTGCAGACCTATGTTTTTAGAAATGCGTTTAAAATAAGTGACAGGGCAAAACCAATGCACTGTGCCGTGCGGGTTGCGTTCTTTCCAGGTCCACACTCGTGAGTACAGCACAGTAGTAGATTAGGCAGCAAAATACAATGTTTGAAAGCTGCACCTAATAATTTTATACAAAAAGACCTTGAATCTTTGGAAACCTTGTCCTAAATGCTAAACAACTCAAATAGTAAAAAACAGTTGGCACATATATATTTTCAAAAATAAAATGTACTGTTGCTGAACTCCAATATAAACTGATTTCACAAAACATAGGATTCAGTTTTAATTTAATGAAAGTGATATGCCCGTCAGATGCTTTGCATTTGTTAAGGGGTACAATAAAAACGTGCATTTAGAAAAATACTTATCAAATACAATTGGAGCCCATTCATTACTGTTTTAAATACATATACATATATATATATATATATATATGAAGACCACAATGAAGTCCAAAATGACAAATCATTGACGTAGCCTTGCAAATGTAGGCCTATGTTTAATTATCGAACAATGTCTTGCAGTTGTAAAAGTCAGAATCACCTTTTAATGCATTGTGTAAATGTATAAATAATGATTGTCTAAATAAAAATCACTATTGCTTTGCTTTCATAAATTTTTATTTAAACTCGCTGTTTCCTTTCATATACTTTTGTATTATAATAAATAAAGTTTTAATTATAATTTTTGTTTATTTTTTATCAACCTAACATCCCTTTATCATAAGAGAAATTTATAATTTATGGCTAAAATAATCATTCAAATGAATCCATAGCATGCACTCCACCAATTTCCTTTATAGGTACGGTAGGTAATAGGAGGGAGGATCAAAAATGGACTGGCAAGATCCGGATTATTAATATTTGAGATTTTTAAACTAATATCCGTTGATAAAATGCGGTCCTCGCATTTTGCATACTCACTTCATTGTAGCTCCCGGTTTAATATTAATTCAGTTTTAGTTGGAAACGCACAATGTTGGCAACAGTGGCAGATCTAAAGGAACAAACAATTGGATAATTTATTCCGAATAAGGTTAGCGGCGAAGGCGAACAATAGGAGCGGCGCTGGTCGAGGAATGTCGGGCTGCAGATTCTACAAGCTACCGGAGTGTTCCGCTCGAAGCAATGTTTTAGGAAATCGTTCAAACAATCAAACAAACTAACGTGGTCACGACTCCAAGGGGAATAATCGGCCAATAATCTTACGGCAAGTTTGAGCTGAACATATTCAGAAGTCTACCTACAGGTTTCTTGGTATAATCGTTTAGTTTAATAAAAATGATCCAAGTGTAATCAGACATGCATGAATAAAATAGTTAAAAAAAACTTCCTAAAGTTGTCTAATACAATCACGTAACAACCTATAAAAAAATTTAAACATTAATTTGATTTATAATTTTGTTTCAATTCTGGATTTTTTATACACATTTGTTTCGATTGTGTTTTATTGTGTTTAAAAAGTGCCCTTTAACCTTGATATAAAACACCTAGATGAACTTCATATTATTTTCTTTTATGTACACATTTTGTTATAGTATTTTAATCAGTTAAATATTACTTAATTTGTTGGTTTTGTATTTTGATAAAAGGACTTATAATAAATAACTATAGTGGTATCTTTTTAAGCTAGCAACCATTGGGGTATCTTGTAAAATATAAATCCTTGTTATTATAAACCTTCCATTGATGTTTTTTTGAGAAGTTGAAAAATATTCAGCAAAAGTTTTTGTAAATGGTTGATTACCATATGATGGCCAACTTTCACATTTCTTAAGGAACACTCTATCTATATATATAAAAGCGAAATCCCACTCACTCACTGACCCACTCACCACGATTTCTCAAAAACTACCGAATGGATTGAAATGAAATGAGGATTGTATGTAGCTTCCTCTAGGGCCATAGGTGCTCACTAAGAAAGAGTTTGAAAAAATTCGAAATTTTAGGGGGGTTTGGGGGATCAAAGTTATTAAATCACGATTTCTTAAAACTACCGAACGGATTGGAATGAAATTTGGTATGTAGCTTCCTCTAGGGCCATAAGTGTTCACTAAAATACGGTTTCAAAAAATTGGAAATTTTAGGGGTGTTTGGGGGGTAAAAATTACTAAATCACGATTTCTCAAAAACTACCTAACGGATTGGAATGAAATTTGGTATGTAGCTTTCTCTAGGGCCATAGGTGTTCACTAAGAAAGGGTTTGAAAAATTTCGAAATTTTAGGAGGGTTTTGGGGGGATCAAAGTTACTAAAATCATAATTTCAGATCTTTTATTATTATGACATTAGTGCTTTTATTATTTAAGATCTATATATATATAAAAGCCAAATACCACTCACTGACTGAACACTTAAAAAGAATACAATTACGTTAAAAAGACTGAAAATACCAACCACCACGGGCAACGCCGTACGGGTCAGCTAGTATTTTATATACATTTTGAACTACACAAGTAATTTTAAGACTTTTTTATATATGACCAACTGTTTAATAATTGGATTGGTATAAAGTTTTAAAAACGCCCAACGTCTTTTTGGATGCAAAGGTTTTGAACCAATGAAAACACTCTTAACATGAATAATGCACCTTTTAGGCAAAGAAATAACTGTTTTAAGCCAAGAAACATGGTTTTTGTATAAACAAAGATAATACAGAAGAATTACGAGAAAAAATAAAGTAGGTGACAGGATGTTCATTGTCCTCTTAATTTCTGTTAAGAGCGTTTTCAACACCTTTGCATAAAAAAACCTTCCACTCAGTGGACGTTTTTTAAACTTTATACCCCTCCGACTTTTTACGGTTGGTCATATAAAAAAAAAAAACAACAAATAAACGGTATCAGTTAACTGACACAAACTTTCTCCCAACTTACTGTAGTCAAAATAATATTGTTTTCAATCATTTTATTTACTACTTTTTAGAACAAAACAAAAAAATTATATCGTCAATCGGATAAGAAAATTATTGTCCTAGGCGGGATTCGATCGCGCGACCTTTGAATTACTGGCCGTGATCGCTACCATGGTGCTACCCCGTGCGGCCGCCGCCGCGATGCTAGATTGACAACATAAACTTGTTTATTTTTAAACATTTTCCCATAATTATAAAACGCCGAAGTTTTGATAAAAGCGGGTGGTGTCATTTTGTTTGGCATCTTAAGCACTATAAATACTGAAAATTTGATCAAAATCGTTTGAGCCGTTTTTGAGAAATTTGCATTTTTGTCGTTTTTTATGGGTTTTTAGGGGTAAATTACCCTTAAAAATTAAAAATTCCAAAAAATGAAAAAAACGCCTGGAGATATTAGGGTTTAGTACCTACATACCAAATTTCATGAAAATCGGACCAATAGTGTCCTCTCTGGTCGTGTATACATACTGACAGACTGACAGACAGACACCACTCTAAAAACAATTTTTTGGGTTCAGGGAGCACCAAAACAAAAAATTCCACTAAAAATATATTTGGGTTCAGGTAGCACCAACACAGATAATTGCACTAAACCATTTTTTGGGGTTCTGGGAGCACCAAAACAGATAATTCAACTGAAAATTCAAATTCGAACATTTTTACAAAAACAATACTTTCTCCATATACTACGTATAGGGTGGAGAAAGTAAAAACACCAAGAAAACCGTCTTTAAAATGACTTGTAATGTCCTAAATTCCCATAAAATATAGAGATTCCATAAGTAATTAGTAAATATAGGTTTGGCTTATGATGTTTAGTTGGACAATTTGATAGTTGTCCACCTTATATGAATCCCATGGTCATTTACAAACATTTTAACTAAATATTTTTCAATGTCTCAAAAAATCAGAAAAGGTTTCCCATTGAAAGTTTGCTGTCAGATTTATAATGTACAAGATAATGGTAGCGCATTAAAAACACACATTAAAGACACCTTGTAACTTAACGGAACGTAACTTATGTCTAAACATGATTAACTTGACGCATGCGTAGAACTAGCAACTATCCCGGCTTTATTCTACTGATACTAACAGCGGTAAAGTAAAAACAGTTTTGCTTACGTTATAGATTTATTGCTAATATTTATCAAACAATTATTTGTATAATTCATCCATAACGGATTGCCAACGTAAATTATAAAAGGTGTGAATGCAGTATATTTTGTCAACTCGTTCAACGATTATTTAACGATTATTGTAAGAAAACCAAATTAGACAAGTAAACATTTCTTCCGCTTAATGGTTTTCTCTAACAATACTGGTTGTTTCAAGATTTTCTCTTCTTCAGACATTTTAACAGTATTTTCAGAAATTAAGGGAGTATCTTGAAAAGTTGAAAAGTAGAAAACAACATTAAAATTGATATCCTTAAATGGACAGTAACATAAATATAAATGTTTTCTGAGCCCAAATTAAAAAAATGTAGGGTAAAATATTTGTTGTCTTCTAAATATTTGAACATATTCTGGTTAGCATGTTTTCTAAGAACGCGTTTTAATTTTTCAGATAAGTTTATACATTTTGAGGAAAGAAAGACAGACGAACGAGTGAACTTTAAATTTTTAGTTTTCCTTTTAAAAACTTTAAACCATTAAAAAAATTATAAAGCATAGGACATATTATGCAAGCCAACAAACCTTACTCATTAATAGAATAGAATAGAAAAAGTACTTTATTTTGACATGATTGTAATCCATACATACTGCAATAGAAATAAAAATACATAGATAATCAACTATAGGATATAAACAAATTTAAAAAATGTTATTTATAGCGCTGTACAGAATGGTCAGTAGACCGTCAGCTGGGTTGGCAAAGTCACTTATTATTAGGACTTACATTGGTCCACTTATATTTACTTATTTTAAATCCATACATCCATCAAAGCACACATGAGTAGAGGAGGCTCCCCTTTAGAACAACCTTGACCTTGACCTTGACCTTTGACCTTTGAGCAGTGTAACGTGTGTGAGATGTTGACCTTGAGGATAGTTAACGTTTGTGAGGTTTTGACCTTGAGGAGAGTAACATGGGCGTTGAGGGTGACCTTGAGGCGCCGACGCCGGCCACTGTTTTTTTCCGCCATTTTGTTTCCGCCATCTTTATTTTTTTTTATTTTCTAAATTAAATTAAATTATTTTCTTTTTAAAACAGAATAAATCAGCTTTTCAATCACGGCCTGTCTTGGTTTAAAGCCCTCTCACCAGCGTCAAGGTGACAGACATGAGAAGGTTAATTTTGAAAAAAAATAAAAATAAATAAATGCCAAAAGTGATTGAAAATTTAAACTAAAAATTTAATTACATTTGTTTCTCTTCCCACCAATACTTTCTATATTTACAATTAATTAAAACACAAGTACATAGTTTTGGTATGATTCCTGTTCGTGAACAGTATGAACAGTTAAAAAGTTTATCTTCGGTGAACCGAGTGCATATCTTGTCGCAGCAAGTAAATCCTTCAAAGTTTGTCTTGTATAGGACTAGTTTCATTGCTTTCTTCTGTTCCGTTACGCATCTACAGTGACAAAAACTATAACATCTACAGATGTTACATGCCATTCCATCCACTTGACTTTTAGGTTGAACAAAGCACTTCAACTCACAACAATAATGCGTCATATTGAAAACTCTCTTAGATGTTTACCCTACAATAGCTGGGTACAGAATGGAAAATACTCCGTTTGCTAACCATGTATATCTAATGATTGACCTTGTTAAATAAACACACACCATTTAGATATAATAGATAATTTATTAAAACTAGTATAATACATTATTTAAAATCTAACATTTTAGAAATAAAGTCGATGTCTTCCTGTGGCATATTTATAACCAACTCCTCGGCCGATGGTGGTGGATCTTTCCCGGAGAGCGCAAGGATTGCCTCGTCCCATTCCTCTTGGGAGACTGACATTCCCCCAAGATCCGACTTCGCAGCGATAATAGGAGCCGTCGAAGGATTCGGTTCGGAGTCCCTTGATGGTTCAATTGCGGTGGTGGTGGCTAATGCCACTTTCGGCCACCACAAATGATTCCACTTCCTTCGTATAGGAGCCGAAACCGGAGGAGTAGAGCCTGTGCCTATTGATGGTGCAGCTTGCGTTACCCCGCGGATCTCGGCAGAGAGAACTAGGGATATAGCTCCGAACCCCTTCGATTGCACACCTTCACTGCTCTCTCGAACATCGCTGAAAACAAAAAGGCTTATTAAGAAACAACTTAGTGACACTTTTAATAAAACTTGAGGTTAGTACAATAAATTACAATCATTTACAAGATAACAAGAAGGTTTTAAGAGTTTTAGGCTTGGAACCATAACACAACTATGTATATATTTAAAAAAGATAAATTCAATCTACTCACCACGAAAGCTGATCGATAGCACGACCCAGGAAAGAATTAAATGACCTTTGGAGTTTGGCCGACATCGACTTCTTCTTCTTTGCCACAGTAGTTTTCTTCTTTGCAGGAGCCATGATGAAACAGATACTAAAGTTTATAGGAATCGGTCGCTTTTATATAGTCAAGTATGGCTGACCTTTCACAGTACATGCGGGAAGTGGAGTTATGGAGGGGGAAAATAACGTTCAGAACCGCTCTTTACAATGTAATCTCTTATGGTGAAATTACTCCGTTAGTGTTTCTTGTAGTGTAGCTGTATGGTGGGGGTAGTTCTCGTCACCTACTGATGGGCCACTCCTGTTGTCTTCAGAGTCGCTCGCCTCGTTCATGTCTGCATCACTATATTCGGATTCCGAAGAGTCGGAATCGTATTCAGTACTAAATGTAACTTTGATACTATCCGTATCTCTAACATCGAACACCTCCGAGCATTTTGTAAACTTATAACAATCTAAATAAACTTTTTCAATTAATTTATTATCTTTGTAGAAACAAATTGAGACACCTGCGTCAATACCCATGATTACTCGTTGGAAGTCAAGTAGCGAATGAAGAATACTCCATCATCTCCGTCTTATTTATGATTGTCCTCTGCGATATACGGAGCTGGAACGCATCTTGTGCCTAACTCGTTATTCGAATTGTCATCATCGGATTCGTCATCATAGTTTTCGCATTTCATTTTTTTAATCGCCCTTCGCCGCAACCTTTCGGCGGCTTCTCGCATCCAACAACAACCATTTCTTGCTTCTCTATGTTCCGAATCATCGATTATATAGAATATAGTATTCATCTCGTCTCTAAAATGAACCGTACGTTTCGAACTTGACATTATTACTCTCTTTTATTATTTTTGTAGAAATTGCGACACTGAAGTCATTACTCGTCGGAAGTCAAGTAGAGAATGGAGAATACTCCGTCAGCTCTGGGGGGTGATTGTCCTCTGCGTTATACGGGGTTGGAACCGTCGCACGGGGAAGCCGTGGCCCGCATTACAATCCAGGGTGAACTGAAGGTTCACCCCTTAAGGAAGTAGCCCCAACCATCGCTACTTCCGGTGACTACCACTCCATTACAAAAATGTAGCCTCCCAATATATTTTTTATTTTATTTTATTTTTATTTTTTTTGTTTTTCTACAATTTGTTCCTTACTCACTTTGGTTTACGGAAGACTTAACTTCTCGCCAGTGACCTTATAGGTTTACGGATTTTCCGCACCATATCGTACACACTTAGGTTTACGAGGGACTTAACCCTGCGCCAGTGACCTTGTAGGTTTACGAGGGACTTAACCCTGCGCCAGTGACCTTTTTAGGTTTACGAGGGACTTAACCCCACGCCAGTGACCTTTGTACACACACACACACTAAGTAAGGAATAAATTGTAAAAATATTTAGCACTTTTTAAGGCGCATTTACTATCGTGTTGAAAGTGTTGAGGTAATATACATTGAATTTCTGTACAGTAGGAGTATTTTTCTTCCTCTGGCAATTCTATCACACGAGGATGAAATTTTCTCAAAAACTGAGCTTTTTCCAATCCTTTTGTGAAAATTGTGGAGAATGGTTCGCACAAAGAACGTATAGTTTCCTCGTCATATGGAACACTACCATCATCCCATTTGAGAAGATGATAGTGCTTTTGCAAATAACGCACCGATCTCCGAGCTTTAGCATTCAGTAGGTCAAATTTATAGGGTGGTTTGAAAACAATAACGCTTTCAAAAGCATCACTCACTATAGCAAACTCTTTGACTAAATACCTGTTGTTGTTATCTTGGAATCCGTGAAATTCAACTATGGCCCGCATATTTTTTAAAGAGGACGATTTCATCGTACAATTTGTCCGCTTCGGGGAGAGTGCTAGAAACGAGTTCGTCAGAGGCTAAACACTCACTAATGTAACTACGTAAATAATCTTCGTTATAAAATAATTCCTTAATCCGGCGGTTTATGAGAGGTATGGAGTCTTTAAATAGTCCCCACTCTGGCAGGTTCAAGTTTAAATAATGATGGCCGTCATGAAATGTAACATAACGTTTTCCAAACATTGTTTTTACTTGAATACTCCCAACACTTAAGGTAAAACCATGGCTAGTCTTTCCTTCAAGAACCGAGGTTATGTCACAAAGTAATATTTCGTTAAACACTTCGCCTGTAAAGAAAACATATTTTTTACCTGCTTGAAGCAATAATCCAGTCTCATATCCCGTAAGCTGGAATAGCCCTGTCGCTACAAATTTTGTGCATTCAGTGTTTAAGAAATGTACGGATTTCAAAAAGATGCCCAAAGGTAGGTTAGATGGATACTTGATCTCAACTTCCATTTTCTCTGGCTTCATGATCGCGACTGAGCCTAGACCATCTTTTTAACCGTACCGGAAAGAAGATTGTACACTATATGTGTATCGTGTAGAATGAGACAGTAGGCTGTGGTTTTATCGTCAAAATTTGAAGAGGTTTCTATCTCAAGTCTGACGTCAACAGGGCCTGATTTTATAGAATCGTTCTGTTTCGAACAGTCAATCACAAAAATCGGGGCTTTGTCCTTGAACGAGGCAAGATCCATGCAAGGAGACGACTCACGTAGATAGTAAGACTGTTGAAACCTAGAGTACATCTCGTACATGGTCGAAACGTCCCCGTGGATACTATCGTAGGGAAAATACTGTGAATTTAAGTA
>JAGFPH010017088.1:0-18221 GCA_018207615.1 Philaenus spumarius
CCTACTATCTATTAATAAATTAAACAGTTTGAATAATGATAACAGTAGTAATAATTACAGTAACTATGCTACTATAAAAACAAACAGAATTTAAAATAGTAAATCCATCTTTGGGACGATAACTTTTGCTTCGAACGGAAAACAATGATTAAAGCCCAATAATTACTTTGGTCTAATTCTTCGGTAATATGTGGGTCATATTTTAAGGTATTTAGTTAATTTATAGGATAATATAGCACTTTGGCTAGGTAATATTTCTAGTGATTATACCAGAAAGCGTAGTCTTGCTCTTTAATACACACAATAATTCAATAATTAGAATAAGATAAATTTGTAAGTTTGTTTCTAAACAGAGCGCTGATCTACGCACGGAACCCAGCGTACAGTGGCTGGCTGCTGTACGCTCGACAGAAGTGTTGGATCCCGAGCATGAGCGTACATTTGGCAACACTTTTCAGCGTACATTGACGGTGGCGCGCACTGAGAATGAGCGTACAAATTGACGTTTAAAAGCACACCCATTTTTAACATGACAGTGAGAGGTCTGTAGTAATTCTATAGTCTGTGGTTAAACTCAACCGTTAGGCCTGAACAAAAACTTAAAATTCCACCAATATTTCTTAGAGAAGCAAATAACCATCAAGAAATAATAAAAGATTTAAAAACTATAGTTTGCTGTGATTTCTCTACAGAAGTGAGAGGAAACACATTAAAAATTAACACTCAAAGTATTGAAGATTTCAGAAATTTAACTAAATTTTATGACAACTCAGGTATTAAATACCACACTTTTAAAGCCACTCAAGACAAAAATTTAGAAGTCATAATTAGAAATGTACCTTACTCGCTTACAAACGAAGAAATTAAAAACAAGGAACTAATTGACCTAAATTATCCCGTCATAAATATTTGTAGGTTACTAAACAAAGACAAATCACCTATTCCCTTATGTTCAGCAGAAGTAGAAAACAGCGAAAATGGCAATGAAATATTTAAACTTAATAAGCTTTGCCACTCTATTGTGTCAGTTGAACCAAAAAGAAAATCAAAAAACATCCCTCAATGTACAAGATGTCAAAGGTTCGGTCATACCAAAAATTTTTGTCGTTTGGACCCTAGGTGTGTGAGATGCACAGGTCAACACCATTATACAATGTGCCCAAACAAAAAAGATGTACCTCCAACATGTATTAATTGTGGTGAAAGCCATTCAGCAAACTTTCGTGGTTGTCAATATTATCAAAATATAAAAAACAAAATTGGCTACCAGAAACAACAAAATAAAGATTTAATACCTACATCAAATAAAACATCAGGTGAACATACGAGTATAAATATTAATAGTGACGATTGGCCTAAATTAACTAGCCATAAAAATCACAGTCCTCATAATGAACCTGAAGTTAAAAATAAACCATCTACCTCATCCTATGCCAAAATAACAAAATTGAGAAAAGATGATGAACCAGATACAAATATTGAGTCAAGTTCTGGTTCCCTAGAAGACATCATTCTGAATTTAGATAAATCATTCATGCCCTATATCAAGACTATTATATATAAAATTATTTCTAAAGTTTTACACAATGAATAAATTTAAAAACTATACTTTTCAAAACTTAACCATCCTAAATTGGAATGCAAATGGTTTAAAATTAAAACAATCTACTTTCATCTCATTTCTAGCCAGGCATAATATTGATATTGCATGCATTACAGAAACACATTTAACTCCATCACTAAATTTTAAAGTTGGTGGCTATTGTGTTTATCGTGAAGATCGGTTATTACCAACTGCCTCTGGAGGTGTTGCAATTTTCATTAAAAGGACACTTGATCACAATAAAATTATATTACCACCTGTCATATCCATTGAAATAGTAGCTATAAAAATAAAAGTTGAAAATGGCTCAACAGTAAATATTATTTCGGCTTATAAACCATCAAATCGGAGACTTTTAAGTAATGATTTACAAATCATCTTTAATGACGATGTGCCTACACTCTTGCTAGGCGATCTTAATTGTAAACATCAGCATTGGGGTTGCAGAGCCACAAATCGAAATGGAAATCGTTTATTGAATTACATATCAAACAGCTCTGTTAATATTTCGGCACCAAATGAACCAACTTTTTATCCGTTCCAGCTACATTCACAGCCTGATATATTAGATATTGTATTATACAAAAATTTCATGCAACCAATATTTCATCAGACGCTTACAGAACTAGACTCGGATCACCTTCCAGTAATATTAACATTTTTCATACAACCCAAATTAAATTCTCACAGAGGATAACAGGACAAGTAGACTGGGATACCTTCAAATACGAGCTTGATAAGTCTCTAACCACACCCAGCCATTTAACTACTGTTGAACAAATTGATGAAGTGGTGCAACATTTAACCTTTACAATTAAAAAGTCAGTACAACTAGCTATAGCTAAACCCTTTAAACCTAAAAATACAAATTACCTTCACCCTCCAGCTCGAATATTGTACCTAATAAAAGATAAACATAAAGCTCGTCGGCAGTGGCAAAGATATCGACTGCCCTGGATGCGCAAACGTTTAAATGAATTAACAAGACAAGTAAAATCAGAATTGGATCAGTTAAAGTTTGATTCTTACCAGAAATATCTAAGTAATATAAAGCCAGGTGATTCAAATATGTGGCAAGCTACTAAACAGATTTTGAGTAAATCAACAGTAATTCCTCCTCTTCAGCAGCAAAGTCAACTATTTCAAAGTGACGAAGAAAAATGTGAAATTTTTGCAAATCTTTTTCAAAATTCATTTTCTCCTAACCAAATTAATGAGCCTAATACAAGTGCTAAAGTAGAAGAATTTACTAGTTGCTTTAAAGAAATTAGCACTGCAGAACTCCCAAGAAAACCCGTATCTTCTTCGGAAATAAATAACTTAATTAAATCACTGCCACATAAAAAATCTCCTGGTCATGATCTTATTACAAATGTAATTTTAAAAAATTTAACAAGCAAAGCTTTAGATTTATTAGTCGCAATATTCAACGCTTGTCTTAATATAGGCCATTTTCCATCTTACTGGAAACATGCCGAAGTTATAGTCATCCATAAACACGGGAAACCAGCAAATAATCCTTCAAGTTATAGACCGATTAGTCTCCTACCAAGTTTGTCCAAAATATTAGAAAAGGTTATCCAAAAACGAATATTACTACACACTGATGGCGCTACAAGTATTCCACCCCATCAATTTGGTTTCCGTCCTAAACATTCTACAACTCTTCAGTTATTGAGATTATCAGAAAAAATTGTTCAAGGCTTTGAAGATAAAAAGCACTCAGCTGCTGCATTTTTAGATGTAGCTCAAGCGTTTGATAGAGTTTGGCACGATGGGTTATTGTATAAGTTGTATAATATAGGTTTGCCATTTTACCTTATAGAGATATTGAGATCTTTTCTCTCAAACCGCACGTTTGCTGTTCGTATAAACTCTTCCTTTTCAACGATTAAAGACATTAAAGCAGGAGTTCCACAGGGATCAATTTTGGCTCCATTACTTTTTAATATATTTATGTCCGATATTCCAATCCCCCAAAATTCTACTTTAGCGTTATATGCAGACGACACAGCAATAATTGTTCAAGATCACGATGTAATAACAACCTCATCACTTCTACAGTCATGTATCGACACACTTTTGGCCTGGTTTACTAAATGGAGAATTAAATTAAATGCAAATAAATGCGAGACAAAAATCTTCTCACTAAGAAAGTACGATGATCCTCCGAAAATAAAAATATGCAATACATCATTAAACTGGAACCCATCAGATAGTTGCATTAAATATTTAGGAGTATATCTTAACAAAAAATTAAACTGGACTGCTCATTTAAATATTAAACTTAATCAAGCATATGCAAGACTTGCCCAACTCTATCCTCTTATAAATCGGAAATCATCACTAAATGCATCTTCAACAGTGCTGATTTATAAATCTATACTACGACCATTGATGACTTATGCCTGCCCGGTATGGGGTTTATCCTTGTGCTCATCAAAAATTAAAAAATTACAAGTATTTCAAAACAAAATTCTACGTATTGCTGTTAATTCCCCTTGGTTTGTAAGAAATGAACAACTCCACAAAGAACTAGGTATAGATCCTATAAGTGTCTTTATTAAAAAAGTTACAAGAAATTTCATGATGTCATTAAATTCTTCCTCTGGTGCAGTGTTTTTGAACCTTGGACAACCAATAACTTCAAGACTCAAAGCTAGACTACCTCAAGACTTGTTAGTAGAGATACATGCTTAGTAAAACTCTATTCCAATCTATTTCGTTACCTAATGTAATTTTGTAATTTTTTTTTTTTCTTTTCCTGTTTTCGTTTACTAAATATTATTCATGTCACAGGGTGACTTCAATGAAGCGAACCCACTAATGTTATGGTACCATTGTTACAATTTCTGTGCATAATGTAGAAACATTGAACCGGAAAATAAATATATATTAAAAAAAAAAAAAAAAAAAAAAAAGAAAGCAGCTGTGACATCGATTATATTATAATTTAATAACTGTTTACTTCCTCGCTCCCAGTTTCTCTTGCTGTCTATGACTTTTAATAAGATAGTGCATTTTGTTACCGGTACTGGCTAATTAATGTTATACATTTTGAGCTTACATTTGCGTTGATGTTACTACAGTAATGTATAATCACACTCTGCAGGCTTAAAATTTTAAATAATAATTTATTTGGGTAGGGTTATAGAAGTTTTATTGTAAAACAGGCTATAATTTTTAAAGTCCTTTAGATCGAACATTTAATTTTTTTTAAACCTTCCAGTCCAGCCAAAAATCCGTTCTTTTAATTGTTGCAAGCTATACAGTAAATACATATTTTTTTAAACTTTGGTCAAAATACATTAAGTGACTTTTAATTTAATACAAACTCTTTAATTTGATAAATTTAGCCTAATGTTTTAATCCAAGATTTAATATATGGATTTTGCATAAGCTAGACAGACAGATGGCCTATAAGTACATAATAGGCCTACATGAGACCAACCTCTTTTAAATTTAAATCTTTTATTTTTTTGGAAAATACAATGACAATTATTACTGTATGTAGGCCTACCATGGTATTTTGTATCTTCATTCAAAACATAAAAAAAATAAAAAATGTCAACTTAGGCTTGGCTTACTATAGCCTAAAAGCAACATAAACAGACAGCAGACAGACCAAAAAATGTATTTCATGTACTTGGTAGCCAGAATATAACCATCATAAGTATTTATTTACGTCTGAAACAAATTCACTGTAACAAAGTTTGTTTGATGGTTATTTTAGAAATTATCTGCTTAATAACCTATATTTGATTAAAATACGCAAACAATTAACAATTTCTCTATTTAGTCAAAACAGAGTTTAACTAAAACTTTCCAGGTAGCAGCACATTACAGGACTGATAATTAAAAAATGACTACCAAATTAAAAAATATAGTTCAACAGCGCTTACTAGTAGTTGAAGTAGCAACTAATTGCAGAAAAGTTCATTTAAAATCCACCAGACAGCAGCCAACATAATCCCAACTATAGTTTCTGTATTCATAGGCTTGTACCTATGTGTACTTGTACCAGTGGCGTCATTTCACCAAAACGTTGGGGGGTCGACCCCCCCCCCCGCCCCCGGTACGGAGGAGGGTCCCCCCAAAAAATAAAAATGTTCACAATATAAAACATGTCATTTTAAGCTATTTCACGCTATATTGAGACATCCTTTAGGGGCAAACTTTATCTTGAAATGATTGCAGTTAAATAACAACACAATCACCTTTCATTGAACTGAATCATACAGTCTTAATATTAAAGCTGTATAGATACTTATAGTTGAACCCCTTATTGTTTAAAATAATTTAAATTAATGATATGTTTGAAAATATTGCAACTCTAAAGGTTGGTCTTTTCTGTTGTTGGGCATCATCATTACACGCCTATTATTTTAAATTTTCAAATTGTAATTTTAATACTTTTCAAATCTTGGGGGGGCGCCGGCCCCCCTGCCCCCCCCCCCAAATGACGCCCCTTTGTCTATAACAAACTTTTCTACAAACATTTGTTTGTAGAAATGTAATAAATGTATACTGATTATGATGTAGGTGTTAATGTAATATATTAAAATCCATAATATACCAAATGCAATGCTGCCACACAATAGTAGGCCTAGCCTTGACTAGGTATCCACAATAATTAAAAGTAGGCCTAGGGCTCTTGAATTGTAGAGGATATTTAAAATGTTTTGGGTGTTGTTATTTTTTACATGCCAAAAATTAAACTGCCGATATTTTAGACCAACTCTAATCAATTTATAAGTAACTTAGAGGCCTAAATCAGAAAATATTTGTTTACAATTTGCTACTTTTAATATGATTGTTTAATAAACCTACCTATAAAGCCTACAAGATACTTGGGCCCTTGGGTGGCTTATCAAAAATATATAGAACTAGTTGAATACATGGGCGCCAACTTATCAAAATTATTGGGGGGGCTCACTGGTTAGTATTGCATACCCCCTAATGAAAGGGGAACGGGACAAAATTTTTAAAAAGTAGTACTGTGAACTTAAATGTACTGTGACTTAAAGATTATAAGTTAGAACTTCAGGCTACTTTTTAGCCAAATTTTCAGAGAAAGCAAGAGCTATTACACTTGACCCAGCTTGAAAACGTTGGTTGGAGGAAGGTAGGACTTTATTTCTTTACGTCTCAGACCCAAAACAGAAACTGAAACATTTTTTGTTTCTTGAGCTAATAACTTTGTAAAATTTACATCTATCAATTTTTTACTGGCATATATGAATTCTTTGAACCTTTCTCTACAAAAAAGCTATGGAACACTTTCAAATTGGTATATAATTACTATATTTGGCGATTTTTTGAAAATATTCTTGCAAACGCCCTATAATATATGCAAACATCCTTGAACGTATGCCCTATAATAAAACTCAAATCTCAATAATAGACGACAAAAATTGGATAGACAACAACCTAAAACGGCTAAAGCACAACTTACCTGTAAGTGGTCCTTAAATTGGAGGCAGAAGTTGCTGAAGCCTTAATTGTTTTAAATTTTGGTAAACAAAATAGGCATTTAAATGTTAAACTATTTCCCTCCCTTGTTATTTGTTCGTAAAAGTTTGAAATGCCTGGCCACAATAAAGACATAATAAAATTAAAATAAAAAAGTAAAATTTAAAATACTTCTACACTAGACCTAACTCACTATTAAAAATCACTAACTCACTAAATAAAATCTAAACTGTAAATCAATACAACAGGGCAAAACAACTAAAAAACTTATACAAAATTAACAAAACTATCCAACTGAAATGCCATGCGTATACCCAAGGGCTAATCGAATGACGCTGATGGGCGTTGTTTTGTTTGTTTACATTACCGTTAGGTAATCTTTACCGTTAGTTCTATCTTTAGACACCTCATCCCTTCCAGCTGGCCAATAAACAATATCCCAAACTAAGGAATATTGAATATTGTCACGCCAGGACCACCCACCCGGCCGGCATTTCCATGGTGACAAATCTTTCCGGGCATCCGCCAAATTAACTGACGTTAGTTTTAATCGGTAACCAATATTTTAACGATTAAGAGTTAAAAGTTACCCATATTTTTAATGATTAATTTTTTTTTAATCGTTAATCCCAAATCTGTAAATTAAGGCATTATAGAGCTGTCAAACCAAGGCATTATAGAGTTGATAAATCAAGGCATTATGAGTTGACAAATCAATGCATTATAGGGTTGACAAATCAAGGCATTATAGGGTTGATAAATCAAAGCATTATAGAGTTGACAAATCAAGGCATTATAGAGTTGGCAAATCAAGGCATTATTTGAGTTGACAAATCAATGAGACTGCCTTCTCAAGGCAAGTGCTTCCTTCATTAATAAATTCCACAAAAATATATTTAAACAAATAAAATTAAAAACATGAAAACATTTATTTAAAGAAAATGTGCAAGTACAAGTTTCAAATCCTTTTTTCTCTCAACAACACAATGGTATTCCGGGCCAACACAGCCATATAGACTGATTTGTTCTTTAAGCTTGAATTATTATTGTAATTATAGAAAGAAATAAAATAAGTTTTGCTGAAAATGAGATAAATAAAATAACAAGCAAATAAGTTTGGGAATAGTTTATTTCAGTACATTGTGATTACGTTGGAATATAAAATAATAAACTACAAATAAATACAATAGAATTTGTTCTCTTTGTATACATCTACACTTAAAAGCTACAAATACATAAATAGATTTAAAAACGTGTAACATGATTATTGCACATGAAGTCAGATTACAGCCATTCAGTGTTGGAATTGTTCAGTCAGTTAGTCAATGCACAAACATTATCAACAGTCCGTACGAGAGTATATCAATATCAAATTGTGATACTTTGGTAAGAATAAATATTTTATTAACACTTGAAAAGGATTTTAATATTGTTTAAACAACACAGAACTAGTTTCACAACAATTGTTCATACGGTAAATTCGAAATGATAAGCAGTTTCGTATGTTTTTATGGTTTTATTGTTTTTCAGAGATGAATTATGACGCAAATAAAAAACTTATTATTGTCAAACTTTATAGTTTTGTACAAACGAAGTTAATTCAAAACCCGAAAGAGATGAAAAGATTCAATAACAAGCTATAATATTTATAAAAGGAAAAATAAATAACTAATTTTGAAATTTTATTTGGTTTTGTTCATAATTTGTTTGTATAGCTTTATTGAAAAATAAACAAAATCTATTATTTCCGATTCAGTTTTGTTTTTTAGAATAAAATAGCGTTGGTTTTAACATTACATAATAATTTATTACACAGAAGTTTTCTTATTTGGACAAATTTATTAAAAAATACAAATTCTAGGTTAGGACTACTTTTAAATCGGTCAAAATCAATTGACTTGAATGTATTTTTACAATCGGAACTCAAAACACATTTTCCTGCGAGTTTTGGAGGCCAAGTTTTGTACCCAAGAAAAATTGTTACAATACTTTTGTATTTGTAATCCTTTGGCAAAATTAGTTAACTTTTTGTTACGTAGACTATCCGAATTGGGCGAAATAAAAATCTAACAGAAGTATATCTCAACTTGTACCACATTAACATACCGATTTTTGTTTTAAACGTCTGAATTCCCAAACAAGAAAGATTGTGCCGCGTGTATTATTTGACTGAAAATTACCACACAGTATTCTACAATTCCACACACATTGTTCTTAAAAGAGTTAACATTGTTTACAATATATAGGCGTTGAAAAAGTTATCCCATCCCTTTCAGAGCTTATTTTTCAACTGATAATAGAGAAAAAATGTTCATTAGACCTAAAACGATTTTCCAGACAACCGTTTTGTATTTTTACAGAAAGAATTTAGCAGTAGATAACATATTGAGTTCAACTTGGGCATGCATTTTTAGAATTTGTTAAAGTATGTCTGTCATAAGTCGATTTTCTCCAAAACGGGTGTGAAGTTGGGCAGACCAGTAATTAGTAAAAACATAACAAATATTTTACTACAAATTGTGGAGGCCCGAATTTGGTACCAAAAAATATTGTATGATACTATCGAGTGACTTTGTTTAAGGAACAAAACTATTGTTTGGTAATGCTGTGATTTATTGTTTAGTACTGCTGTGATTTATTGTTTTGTATTTTCAAAAATGTTACTAAAACCACTATTATAATGGATTAAAAATGTTGTGGAAAAGTGATGAAACATGTTCTTATTAATGTTGAGTAAAGTAGTACTGTGTTACCTCATTTCATCAGTCTGTATCAATCAATGTATAATTTCTTCCTGCCATTGTAACTGGTTAATTCAGTATTGCGTAAACAACAAACAAAACAGTTTAAACAATTTTTTTCTGTAGTTCAAAGGCAAACGGGATATTGACAAAAACATAATTACTTGCTAATTGTCTACAACACCAAGTTTGTCCTGGATTCAAAATTTGTTTAAAATTCTGTTTTTAAAAATATCTTAAAAACAAATTTTATCCCATTAGTATTTCAAAATAATAATTTTCATATTTCCAGTTTTTCACGGTTAACAGTTTTCCGTGTATTTGAAGTTAAAAGCTTTAAATTACCGCCATTTAAAAATAAATTAAAATTTTGAAAAAATCCAATTAAACTCAACTTTTAATCTACTTTTATAGCTACAATCGTTTCTCGTAAAACTACAAAACGACATCTTGTCTGAAAATGAAAACTTTACATTTATTTGTTTAATAGAACTTTTAAATAGGCCTGAAGTTGCATACCTCTAAAACACACTGAATATTGAAACATAAAACAGTTTACGCTAAAGTAACAGTATATTATAAATATTAAAATATATTATGCGATAATATTTATATTCAAAGTTCACACTTTACATAAAGGTGCATTGCATAGATCCAACGTAAGACTACGTCGTAGTTAAGTATAGTAATCTACAATAGTGAAAATTTATAAAATATCAACTTGTCTTAAAACAACCGAACGTCGGTCAACGTAGGCTATTTACACAAAATATACAACACTAGGAAAACAAATAACAACTAGGAAAGGTTAGGTGTTTGTCGAAAGGTTGAAAAATGTCCATTTAAAAAAGATGTTTAGTGTTGAATACCAGTTGAGATTTACCTCTAAAATAACTTGTAAATACTTATCAGTGTCATTTCTAAACAGCTGATTTTATGCTTCAAAATAATTTGTATTTGTAATTTTTAGGTTAGGTTAGTAGGCACGAGTAGGACTAAGTCGTGCTGGTTCTTTTTAACATTTATTATATCTCCAGTTAATATCATAAACCTCAACTTTGATGTTATGACACTACTTGTTAAAAAGAAATTATAAAATATGTACATGAAGCGGCAAAAATACCTGACGGTTTTTATACATGTAAAGTCTGGCAGTCACGACACGACGCTATTTCAGTCGGCATGGAGCAGTGAACACCATGCGTTTGTCGTTGAGACATATTTTAAAAGTGGTGATTCTGTTGTTGCAACCCATCAGTTTCGCAGGCATTTTCATGCGGGTAGTAAAGGAAACATTCCATGCTATAACACAATCAAGCCTGTGCGTGAATAACTTCAGATTAATTGGTTCAACCTTAAAACGTAGCCTTACAGGCCGTCCAAGGTCAGTCAGAACACCGGACAATGTTGAGCGAGTGAGACAAGCTGTACTAACAAGATCGTATCGATCGGCGTGAAGACAAGCTGCCGTTCTTCAGACGTCTGATCGCATAGTGAGACGAATACGGCACTTTCATCCATAAAAAATTGTAGCTGTCCAACAACTTAAGCCTCATGATTACGCTAATTGTCAGACATTTTCAGAGCGGATGATTGATTTGACGGATGATGACAAAATTCTTGTAATGAGTAACGAGGCTCATTATATTTGGATGGGTATGTGAATAAACAACACAAGAGTTTCACGAACGCCCTCTGCATAGTGCCAAAGATACAGTGGGGTGTGGGGTAACATAATGTGTCATCGGGCAGTATTTTTTTTTTTTAAGGAGGGCGAATAGTTACAGTAAACCAAGAACGTTACCTGAGAATGTTGGACAGTTTCTTGATCCCCGAACTGAAAAGAAAACGTCTAGGTACGAAGAAAAACAGATTTGGTTCCAACAAGACGGAGCAACTGCCCCACAGCAAATGCCGTAATAAATTATTTGAGGGCAAAATTCATCTCTCCTGATCCCAGTGTTTGTGACTTGAACATGTTGTGAATATTGAAGCTTTCTTTATTTCAAAACTGTCAGGTATTTTTGCCGCTCACTGCACACGATGGAAGGAACGTTGAAAAACCACCCTGTTAGTTATCCGGCTGCAACCTTTCTCAACAACTAACCCACAAAACTAAATTTAAAACAAACTATACAACTATGAAAAACATAACTTGGAATGATTTACTTACTATTCGTTAAATTTTAAATCTAAATATCGTGATGAAATTTTTATATACATGATAAAAATGGCAATCGTGCTCGTATCTTTATGAAAATAAATTCTTGTATACGCATATTCAGTAAATAGAAAAGGTAAAGAAATGGTACTATGACATTATTGTATAGTGTTTGTATAGGTTCTGAAGTTGGCATCACCGCTGCTGAATGTGAATGGATGATCAAATTCCTTACTTTCCTGCCGCTCTTAATAAACTATAAATACTTATAAAAACCTAACCTACTAATAAACATTGAAATAAAACTACAAACACATATTTTAATGTTAACTAATAATTTCAAGGCATGGAAAGACAAATTCCTTGGGTTGTCAATCTACAGCTTTGGGGTTGTGGGAGTTTTTATTACTGCTGTTGACTTTTCAGTGATCGCCTTTCCTTCAGTTTAGCCTTACTGATGCTAATAAAAATGGTCTTAGAAAACTAACAATGGAATAAAAATATCACAACAAGAACAAAGAGTTTATAATCTTAACATTAAATTTGTAAGATCTGAATTTTTAATTTATAAAACAATTTTAGTCTAACAATGAATAATCTCTTTTCGGTATTTCTCTGTTCACCATTCTTTACCTTCCCTTTTTGAATTCATTACAAAACAACAAATAAAACACTACAAAATACAAAAAAAAATTGAGTAACATTTCTTTAAAATTGTAAAAAAAGGTATGAGAACAAAAATTGAGCTACTGGTCATGAGAAGAAGGGAATCTCCGGCATCTTTTACTTGTGTCCTGAAAACATAGCGGTCTAAACATCAGTCCAACTGGTTGAGGTATTACAAGCTGCCAATTTTTATTTGATTGTATTTTCAGTCACCAAAATTTAATCCTTTGCGCTCGCATGTTTAGTTCGGGTATCGTAGGCTATGTCTGATGTCATGTACGCCCATGGGTAGCACAATCATTCGATCGGCCACCTTTGGTCACATGTTTTTAATATAACAATTTGATATTAAATTGTGAATCACAATTGATTCACTGTAAGATGCTGCTTTCTGGTGGCTAAACATTGAATTACATCAGGAACTATGCTCAAATTTTCTATATTGCACCGAAGGGACATAAAATATTTTCAATTGGTGTCAATACTCCTCACGAGTCAATTAATTGATTTATTAGAGCGTTTCTCTCAAATATTAAGGGTGCACTTGAGTAAATTTCTAAAATGTTCTGGAAACCAAGCTAGAGACCTAAAACTTGACACATATTGAGTCATTAAAATACATTAAACTAATGTCAAAGCAAATTATCTCAGTTTTTGTATCAACATGAACGATTCCACTATAAAATTTTAAAAATTTTCCTGACTTTCCCAAACCTCCCCTGACAGTACCCCTCACCAATTATATTACGTATTGTTTCGATACATTTCTTACAAGATTTTAAAAACAAAATATAAATTTCTTTTGAAAATAAAAAAGCAACAAGCTGTAAAAGTATTTAGCGGCAAAACCCATGCCAGAAGTTGACAAATCGGATTAGTCGTAATACAAAATAATTCGACCACGCATCTGAACTGCTGAGCAAATTTCCAAAATTAAATTTATACATTTTATGGTTTCAACCAACAATTTGGGAAATTGGTCTACTCACGAAGGCACTGAATAGCTGCCTATGTGTACGAAATATATTAGTAGAATTTGTTTGCCTCCAGCTTCGACTCAAGCTCTGCTTCGTTCCACTCGCACTGGATAAACTCGCTTTGCGAGCGACCTTGTGGCCTTGGGTTATGGACTGCTTCGAGTTTCATTCTAATACGAAAAATCTCAAAAAATAATTACTTCTGGTCAAAAAACGTGCTTCCAGTTGTTGGATTTTTTTGTCCGAGTGACTAAGACAACCAACATGTGTACACAATTTTAATGAAATAGGATTTAAAATGCTGCCGTTAGAGCATATAATATATATATAATGTATACAAATACATCAAATTTGTAATCATATGCCAAAACTAGTTCTGGGGAACATGATCGGTGCTCATTTACTACTCCCGACCTTAGGTCTCACCATAAGGGTCACTGAAATAGCTCATTTTTCCTATGGAAATTTGCTAAAAAGTTAGCCTCTGAGCTGTGATCACCCTTCAGAGGTAGACTACGAACTACAAAGGGTTAATGTTAAGGCCTAATACTGTTATTTATTAACAGGCTAACAGTAGGTTTTCAGAATTCCCTTCTCCTCACAGTCAGTTAATACTTACTCTATAATCTAAGTATTAAAACAATAAACATATATGTCACCAACAGTTGTAAACCTACTTCAACAATTACAATTCACGGTTTATACAGATTGGGTTTCAAGTCAGACTGTACCCCTGTTCAGGATTTTAAAATTGTAATATGTGGAAAACTTCCAATTGGTCAAGGATGAATTTAAAATTCTACACAGTAGTAGCCTACTGCTTTAGTCAACGAAAATTACTAAATACAATTAAAATGTCTTGAATTTGATCAAAATTGAGAAAATATATGATCCGAAATATTTAATACAGATCTAAAAATTATCTTTTAAATACTTCTTAAAAACATTTTCTTTTTGTCCACACTAACTTTGAAACCCTAACTAAGGATGTTTGCTGTACCTAATGTGTTATACATAGCAGCCCAGTTATTTAGGCCTTGTACAAGACAAGAATGTTTGATGCTTCTATCTAGCAGCACTTTTACGAACTATTTCGACTTATAACATGAGTAGAGAACATTGTAGGTTGATCTTTACCAAGCCGAGAACATTATTTTTCCTTTTCTTTCAACAGAATAAATAGCTGTAGTTTCCCGCATTCATGACGTTTACTGAAATTGTTTTAAATCAAATTTTCCTAATTAAATAAAATATATGGATTTTTCGAAATGACCGTACTTTGTTGCTACTGTTAGTCTAAAATATTTAGTAAATAATTACAGTGACATTAGGCATTGACTTGTCGGAAAGTATGAAGACACAAAAAAATCGTGTTTAGCTCAAAAAGGCTTTGGGTTTCAAAAAACGTTTCTGGTGGTTTTTGTTTGTTTCGGGGGATATTCTGAGTGCGTGAGTAATTGAGAATGTAAATATGTTTTTTTTTTTCTGTATAGTGTATGCTACAGACGCAACAATAAAAAGAAGCTAAAGGTCACATTCTATCAGTACCCTGGTTATAATGTGTCGTGTATGTATGTACCAAGGTTTTGAAAATTTTCATACAAAGAAAAATATTATTTGTGAATTAATTTATGTTATTGTTGAAATTTGCCATATTATAACTAATGGCATATTTTATGTTTAAGATTTCACAAATTCAGAAACATTTCATTTATTGTACATCCCTCTGCATTTTCAGGTTTAAGAAGTAACTTCTTTGCGAACCGGAATTCATGAAGTTCCCGAACGGCAATACAACAGAAAGGGTTAACATAATTACTAAATACCATAATTTTACTTTGTTTATCTAAATGAGTATTATTTTTGTAAATGAATAAAAGTAAAACTAGTGATAAAGTCAAATTTGAATGTCATGTTTGTTATCAAAAAACTTTAGTATGGACGGTCATAAAACTCCTATTGTACATAATATTCAATGTAAAATAACAAAATAATCTTTCTCAACATGTTTTTGCAAATTTTTTTTTCTTAACCTTGCTTTTGTTTATTGATAAAAAATAACAGATTTTTAATTTAATAATTATTTTACTGCATTTAGAAAATGAGTTATACTATCGTAAATATTCATAAAAATTAGGTTTCTTCAAGCGATTTATTAATACTTAATATTTATTCTCTAACTGTATCAGATTGTGGATCGCTATTAAAATCCAAATTTACGTGAAAACATAAGCAATTTTTTAAAACAAAATGATATAAAGTTCAGCACAGTCCGACTATCTGCGCACTATTATAAATAAATGTAATAGCTTCAAAAGCTTACAAAATGGTGAATATGCTTAAAATTTTCCCGAACGAATGAACACTTATTGTCAATATAAAAACAAATTAAACTTATACATAAAACAGAAATAAATGACAAAACACAGGGCCACTTCGGGCAGGACAATCAAGCCGTGGACGAATGGAGTGAGAGGCCGCTACGGGAAAGACACCCGATCTTTACAGATAAAAATGGAGCCATAATCACCAATGTTGAGAAAACAGCATGGGCTACAATGTGCGGCCATCTGAGTTCAAAGGATCAAATGAAAATATCACAACCAAGCGTAAAGGGTTATAAGAGACATTTTTGTTAGGCCTAACTGGCTGGTTTAGGTATTTAACGTATTACGTGGGTCACAATTAAAAATTTTACCGTTTGAAAAACATTGACTTTCGGTTTAACCTACACACATGCAGCCTACAAACAAAAATCAATAACACAAAATACTACACGCAAAACATGAGGCAACTATGTCTTCGTTATTATTTTGTAGAGATATTTTTAGAAAGGACATTACCTCCTACACACACCTCTGTTTTATGTAACGTCTCCTTAAAGGCATAATCATCGGTTAAACAATTTAATTTGGAATAAACAGTTTGTTAGTGTGAATTTTATTTTATTTTGTTTATTTTGGCAATCGAGTTCTTATGGTACAAAAAAATTAAACAAAATGAATAGAACTGATTTTGTGTAGTCCAAGTTAACATTTTGTGTGGAAAATATGTGAACTACGGTTTCATCGATCTTTTGTGCATGCGTACTATCCGTAATGTGTGTATTTTATTTAAACAAGGACCCTTCCCCTGAATTGCTGGTCTATTCCCTGCTGCTACAATTCCCCACTTAAATGTTAACTTGGCCAAGAAATAAACGGAACTTTTTGATGTATTTTTGAAACAACTATTTTTAATTTCTACCATTAACTCCTTCGAATGAAGAAAATACAATTTATTTTGTGTCAAACAGTTTTTTTGAAAACCGCACAACAAAATAGTTGAGTTCAACAAAAAGAATATTTCTGCAAATCTCAAAGGTAAATCTTCAGCCTACCTCGTAACCTTCTCTGTTAAGTTTATATGATAGTAACAATACAAGAAAGTATATCAAGTATACAAGTAGTATATATCACGATTAATTGCATAAATACTTCTTCTTACTAATATTATGTCTAAACATTCATACACCTGACGGAATTAAATATTTCGCTGTTTCTTGTTTAACACATCCCCTGCCCGAACATAAATTGTACAGATTTAAAACATACAGGGCGTACAATTTTGACTGGCATTTAAACAAATCTTATTAGCCTATACGCTTAGGCCAAAATTTTTCATACGATACTTCGGGTTTTCAATATCTTACAAGTTGAAAAATTACCACACGAAACACCATAGTAAAAAAATGGCTCTCGCGAACTTGCGCCTGGCCCTTTAACTCCCTTATAAGGAAGTATTGCAATTTATTAACTTTTGATGGAACAAAAAAACAGAAATTATTTGCACACAAAGCGTTTCAGAATTCTTTACCAACACTTTTAGATGTTTCTAGGTCAGAGGTAATTCACAATATCATTATTAAAATATCCAAAAATTCCCGGTTTTTAAATCATACCTAAACTAATATTATAAAGAGTTAAAATTTGTTTGTTTGTTTGTATGCATGTAGGAGGTAATCTCTGGAACTACTGAACCGATTGAAAAAATAGTTTTACTAATAAAATGCTTCACTATCCCTGAGTATCATAGACTATAATTCATTTTGATAAAAACATTTTTTATTTCAATATTTATTTGTAAATTTAGACGGAAAAAATCTTAGGTTAGGCCTAGGACGATGAAGCAACACATGTATTTGCATTATTATTAAGGAAATGTAGTAAATGGCAAATTATCATTCCAGTCTAACTTTTTGTACGAGACGGCAATAAGATATAACAAACTGATAAGCCCCTACATCAAAGCCTCACCTCAACAACCAGTGTTTTTCAGTACATGAAACAGTATGCACTAAACTTAAATTAAGTAAATAGATATACTTTTTTATACTAAAACCTTTTTGAGGCGCTGGTTGCAAGTTTTAGACCGTACAACGAGCATATTTTAACTTAACATAAGGGCGATAAGGGCTAGCTCAAGTGTATAGCTTTGAATTTTCTTTTAAAGATATATTAAACCGGCTTTGCACGGATAGACAAATCAAGTTAAATGTATATTAACAAAAAAAAAATATATATATATACATCACTAATATATTACACTATTTTATTTTTAGT
>JAGFPH010017089.1:0-14420 GCA_018207615.1 Philaenus spumarius
CTTACTTATTTTGTTTTTTATTTCCTGTTGTTCATGCTTTATGCAATTTAATTTGTCCAGCAATAAACAAATTATTACATGGCAGTTTTAATTTTAAAAGTTCCTAATTACTAATTTTCTATATAGGTTATTAAAAAAAAAGGAAGGGCATTATGAGTGAAGATATACAAGCAGGTTTCTTTGGAAATCAAAAAAGGAGTTTAAATTAAAGAAAAGCACACAGCTAAGTTCATTTAGCCATACAGAAATACTGTTTTCCCAGAAAATTATGAAAGATTTATAAGAAAATATAATTAAAAACACTTTTAAAAATTGATAGTTGCTTAAAATGTCATTTTATGTAGGTTTGACACCGGCAGCCGAATAGTCGAGATATACACCTGTTCGACTTGACAACACTGCCGGCAGCTAAATGTACCCATACCAAACATATATGGCAGCCAAAAGGGACCTATATACAAGCTGCGCCGAATCGCCGCAATCTTGCTGCTGCCAAATAGCACCAATATTGAAAAATGATCTTAAAGGAGTCATAAATTAATAAAAATATAATATAGTGATCCGTAGAAGTTCACAATCAATTTAGCAAGTTAAAACATGGATATACTCTTCTCTAAAGGGTGGCAGCCAAATGGCTTACTTTTTGACGGCCGCCAAATAGATAGGTGTATTTATATATATATATATATATATATATATATATATAAAGTAATGATTTTTGGGTATAGTCTCCAAATGGTCTGAAACGGATAGAAACCAAATTTTAGCCTTCTCCGACCAACCGTTTTCAAGTTGGGTCGAGTGTAATAGCTCTTATTTTCTTCGAAAATTCGGCTAAAAATATGTTTACTGTTGGTCCGTTAGTCCGTCTGTATGTCAAAACCGATTTTTCCGGTAGGTACATATAAAAATAAAATTTTACGTGTTTACATAATGTGCTTGTAAACATAAAATATCCAATAACTAAAACTAAAAAAAAACTTAATATGAATCATTTAGTAGAACAAATATTGTTAAAACAAAAATTAAATCTGTATAAAAAATGAATTGCGGTTCGTTAGTCTCGCTAAAACTCGAGAACGACTGGACCGATTTGGCTATTTTTGGTCTTAAAATGTTTGTAGTAGTTCGTAGAAGGTTTATACGTAAATAAAAGTTTGAAAAGTTTCCGGAAAATGTTTCAAATTTGGAAGAAACTGAACATCATTTATTGTATGAACTCAAAACCATAGCTCACAAAAACATCTGTTTGTATAAAAAGCTTATGTTTGTTTACATGTATTACCATAGCAATATTACTTAGCAAATTTATAATTACTTTAATACTCTTCAAAAACAACAGCTTTTTAAGGTTAGATTGAAAAACTATAAACAAACACAAATAAAAATGCTTACAGAATTATAATTCAACTCAAACATTGGTTATTAAATATCTATATAGGCCTACTTAGAGATATGCTGCTTAAAATATTGTTTATATAAAATATATCATAACTGTGAAGTTTTTAATACTTTTCAAAACATATTTTCGCTATCAATAATAATAATATCAAACAAATTATTTGACACCATGCATAACCATAAACATACACGAGTTTAAACATATTTTATTGAAAACTAAACAAACCATCTGAATTAAACTAAATGCCATTAAAATATCACATTCGTAGCTTTATTTTGATATATACTGTATATTTTATATTTAAATACTAAACAATATATATCTTATACTAATTAGGCCTATACATTTAAAATTACAAACTCTATTTGAACCAGTTTGTTATAACGTTTTAAATTAACGCAGATGTTACAAAATGATTCAAATATATCTTTTCTACGACCCCCAGCTAATTTAAACCCTCGCTAAGAAAGGGTTAAAAGAAATTCGAAATTTTAGGGTGGTTTGGGGAGGGGGTTTCAAAGTTACTAAAAATCCCTATAAGAACGAATTGGAATGAAATTTGGTGCGTAGCTTCCTCTAAGGCCGTAAGTGCTCGCAACATTGTCAATGAAATTAAGTGAAAGTCAAACTTAGTAAAAACTATAAATTAAAACGATATATTTTAAAGCTTTTTCAATGTTAGATATTAGTTTACAGGAATACAATTTTCAGTGCTTTCCTAAATAGCGAAGACTTTTTTTCATGACCACAGTAGGATACGCACAGGTATTCAATGAACACTTAAAAAGAATTACAATTACGTCAAAAAGACTGAAAATACCAACTTCCACGGGCAACGCCGTACGGGTCAGCTAGGGGAGGTATTTTCAATAAAAAAGGTCATATGTATTTATTTCCTCCGAGCAATGGTTTGTCTTGAAAAAATTCGATAATGCAGGTATGTATTTTGCAGCAGGGGAAATCACTAAAAGGGGACATCTTATTCATATATGAAGCAAGCGTTGGGTCATTCTAAATTGGCCGAATTTTAATATATCGAATTGAAACTTGACATAGGAGTTACAATATATATTTTAAACATTTATGCTGAGTCTCAGCTTGTTATCTTGAAAATGACCCGATCTAGAGCCACTTGACTTATCAATGGATTTCTCGATTTTAGGAGTACCGGACCCACCAATTCATTTTAAACAGCTCCAATTTAGAAAATTTTTAAAATATCAACCTGAAAGTTTTTTTACAAGTTAAATATATATATTCAAACAAGTTCAAGGAGTATAAACCTTTTTCATTATTTACTTTTAAAAGCACAAGTAAATTTAAAAAGTATAGGCCTAATTTTAGACCTTTTTAGATTTTTCATCAAAACGCTTGAGTTGATCAGCTGCAGATTAGTCATTATTGAAAATATAGTTTTTAAAATAAGTATAGCAAAAAACAATTGTATTTTTAACTTCTGTACCAATTTTTAAATCGATATATTCAAAAATGTCGAAAATGGAGTCGTTGAATCCAAAAGTGTTGTAGTTAAAACGAGATAGGTAAAACAGAAGACTATTTTCAAGCGCCTCGTTTTTAAAAATAACAAGAAAAATCGTTCACACATACTAAGAATATTTATACTGGTGTACTCAACTTGTAAAACAAATTTGGTGTTGATATTCCAAAAATTTACGAAACTGGAATAGATTGAAATTAGTTCGTGGGTCCGGTACTCCTAAAATCGATAATCGAAATCGACTCCTAGATCGGGTCATTTTCAAGATAACAAGCTGAGACTCAGCATAAATGTTTAAAATATATATTTTAACTCCTACGTCAAGTTTTAATTCGATATATTAAAATTCGGCCAATTTAGAATGACCCAACGCTTCATATATGAATAAGATGTCCCCTTTTAGTGATTTCCCCTGCTGCAAAATTCATACCTGCAGTATCAAATTTTTTCCAGACAAACCATTGTTCGGACGAAATAAATACATATGACCTTTTTTGTTGAAAAATACCTCTCCTACACGGTGGTATTTTTATTTTTCTCTATCTTCATCCCAGCTCGAAATATTAAGAATAATCGAAAATAAATGATAATCGATTTTTTTTCGACTTTGGGAAATCGATAGACTGGTAAACTTTTATTTATGTTAATCTACATACTTGAATGTACTTATAAAAAAAAATCAGCCGTATTGTAAATTACTGGAACTTTTGGTCTAAAATTACCTCTACCGACTGGCCTATACTTAGACTTGTTCTTCACATCTATATATTCATGGTATCAATTAATTACAATGGATAATACTGTATGGATACGCATTATATTTTTAAATAACCTTTTTATTTGAAAAGGTTTGACTATCCTACTAATAATATAAGTGTGAAAGTTGGTATGTTTGTCTGTTTGTCTGTTTGTTTGTTTGTTTGTTTGTTTGACTGTCAATCACGAAAAAAGGACAGGTGGATTTGAATGAAATTTGGCACACATATAGATCATGACCTGGAATGAGACATAGGCAATAAATCATTTTGATTTAAGGGTTGAAACAACCCCTAAAACAATAAATATTTATTATTATACATCCATTAAGACTAGAGAGATAGAAATTTTTACATCTATTTCTTACAAGATCTATATTCAAAGTAAATCATATTTGTAATTTATACTGATCTGCTAAGGGGTGAAATTGTGATAACAACCTCTAAAGCAATACAAATTAATTATTATACTTCCCATAAATCTAGAAAGCTGGAAATTGGTACATTTATTTCTTACAAGATAGTATAAAACGTAAACCATATTTGCATTTTATACTGAGCTGCTAAGGGTTGAAATTGTGATAACAACCCCTAAAACAATACAAATTAATTATTATACTTCCCATAAAGCTAGAGGGCTGGAAATTAGTACATTTATTTTTTACAAGGTACGTATAAAATGTAAACTATATTTGCATTTTATACTGTGATGCTAAGGGGTGAAATTGTAATAACAACCCCTAAAACAATACAAATTAATTATTATACTTCCCATAAAGCTAGAGAACTGGAAATTGGTACATTCATTTCTTACAAGATATAATATATGAAAAATAAAACATATTTTTATTTTTCAGTGTGCTGCTGCTAAGGGGTGAAAATGTAATAACAATCCCTAAAACGATACGAAATAATAATTATACTTCCCATAAAGCTAGAGAGCTGGAAATTGGTACATTTATTTCTTACAAGACATTTATGTGCAGAGCAAACAATTAAACATTTTACTAAAATATCGGAAATTCATTTTGAAAAACGAAACAAATGATCAAACATTATAATCATAGGCCTACTTAAATCTACGAATGTAACCCGAAGTACATTCATTTAGGCAAAACTATATTATTGTTCACTTTAAAATTCACTCAAGTTTTCATCGACAGTAGTATTTGTAAATTAACAGAAGCTGAAACTTTGTATGGTTCTATTAAATTCATACCAATAGCCTAAGATAGTGTTAGTTTTAAATATAGTTTTATGATTGTGTGTCTAATTTGCTTTTAACGCATCAATAATGGTTAGCAAAAAAGGTTGTAAAAATACATACATTTTCAACAATTTCTAAACTTAAATCCCATCATATAACGTATGTTAGTTTACCTTAGTTTAGAATTACAATAGTTTGTTATTCTTGTTTTTGCTGATGAATATAACATGCTTTATTAACGAGGTTAATAGGTTATCTGGGTTAAGTTAGAAGGGAATTAACTATCTATGGCTATTAAATAAAGATGAAACAAAAATATTAGTTTTTCCTGTATAGACTGGATTGTGATGTTAAACATTTATTTTGGAGAACAAGATTGAATAACTATAGCGTTTTGAAATAAAAACACTAATACATCTTAAACATTTTTTTATTGCTTATATGTTTTAATCTATCTTTAGCATATCGATTTTTCTTCCAAATATACATTATTATGAACATCAATACTGTATATACAGGGTGTACAAAAAGTCCCACTGGTTTAATATTTTCTGAACGACTACAGATAAAGCAATAAGATTTGGTACATCATCACTACACCTAAAAATCTGCTTTTTGAAGGAATTACCAGTTTTCTGTAATATCATGGTGACGTCCCGCAAGGAGTCAGAATTAATTCTTAAACAGGAGCATAGGTCATGGCAATAGCTCATGTTCAAATCTAAACAAAGTAAGCAAACAATAAGTACTTCTGATAGACCTCTGAGCATTATTTATTTATAATTTTTTTTTGAAACCTAAGGCACAGACAATGAAAAAGACGTCGCTTGACGTGACCCCTGGCTACACACACCCGTCACGTCACGTCACGGCACGGTATGCTCTCTAGAGCATTTAAATATTGTCCAACCGTGACGTGACAGGTGTGTGTAGCCACCTCCATTTGATTACACAGGGAGCAAACCTCTATAAAAAAGACTGGACGGGACTGGAAGTGACGTGACGGGTGTGTATAGCCGCACCTTAAGGCCCGGTACACACTTGCTGCAAATGGACGCGGGACGCTGCGTCCATTTAAATTTGCGTCCACCTATGCTTATCTGCGTCCCATCTGCGTCCCATCTGCGTCCTATCGGCGTCCCACGTTTGTAAGCCACATCAACTCTTTCATTTGCCACCAACCGAGATGGATCGTACACGTGCTCAAATATTAAAAAAGAAAGTTGTTTTTTCATACCTAGGGTACAAGTACGTAAATCGGGAAAGTACAATTAACAATAGGAAGTACTGGATTCATCCATACAACAGCGAGAGGTGCTTGAAGGTTGCTTTTAATGTATGTCTGATGGATCTCAGAGAAGATGATGACAAGTTTTTTAATTATTTTCGAATGTCAATTCGATCCTTTGACGAATTGGCCGGTCGAATCAGCGACGCATTACAAGGAAAAGAAACCTACATGAGATCTCCCATACCTACTTTGGAGATGCTGGCAGTGACATTGAGGTTTGTAAAATACTTTAACTTCAGATTAAGAACATATTTATTTATTTTCATTATTTTTAAAATTTACATTAGACCCATCAGTACTTTGCTATAACTCTATGTTAATTTTTAAATAAATAATGTTATATTTAAATGTACAATAATTAAAAGTAAGAAAAGTATAAAATGATTTAAGTTAAAAAGTTTAATGTTTAAAAAAATTTGTTTAAAGTTTAAGTAAAAATTATAAAAAGTTTAAAGATCATGGAAATTAAAAAAAATATTTATCACTTGATCTTAATTATCTAAAGTGTTATAACTCACGGGTTTTCGAAACATTTTTCAAAGTCAATATCAGATGAAGTTGCAGAAGATGGCACAGAGGAAGTAGCAGGAATTGATGGAAAGGTGGGGCCTCCAACTTCATACATATTTAACTATCGGTTGAGTTGAGCACGCCAATACGTGGAATTTTGTCTAACAAATGGAGAATTTTTCACAGACCAATCAACATAAATTCAGATTTAGCTGTACAAATAGTAAAGACTTGCTGCCACCTTCATAATTACGTTCGTCAAAGAGATGGATATAATTTCTCTGAAACGCTGTCGATAACAGGACTTGGAGAACAAACACACACCAACCAAGCACGAACTGGACCTGCGGTTGTTGCTATTAGAAATGAATATGCAAATTACTTTGAGAGTGAAGCTGGTCGAGTGCCTTGGCAATACAATTTTATATAAATAAAATTAATAGATTTACATTATACAATAATTCAATAATTTATATTAAATAGTTGTTTATTTCTTTTCGCTTCTTGAGAGATAGAGCCATGGTAATCGGTTGCTGAGAAAAAACGTGTAACAATTCAAATATAGTCTGAATAAAGAGGAAATAATGCCTAAAATAAATAGTTCGTAAAAGTAAGATACGATAATATAAAGAATCCCATTCATGGACTTGTGGCCGAGCGACGCCTAGCGGAAAATATGCGAACTCCCGTCTAGAAGTGGTACCGTTAAATAACAGTATTAAATTTAAAAAAAAGAACAAATTAAAATGACTATCCGATATTTTAGATATACTTCATACATCAAAATTATTCAAAATTTATATATATTTCCAAAGAAATTATTGTTTTAGCGCGGAACCGTACGAATAATTTAATATCCGTATTTAAAGATCAAATCTTCACATAACATTGCCAGCTTTCGCTAAACACGCCTACTTTGGTAAACTCGATAATGATTGGTTTAGAGGTTACACCAAATATGTAACAGATGTATTCCTTTCTTTTACTTCTAAAAATATTAAAACTAAATAATAAAATGATATCTTAGTTATAATGGAGTTATTTAAGTATTTTAATTAAT
Source organism: Philaenus spumarius (assembly GCA_018207615.1). Classification (NCBI taxonomy): domain Eukaryota; kingdom Metazoa; phylum Arthropoda; class Insecta; order Hemiptera; family Aphrophoridae; genus Philaenus; species Philaenus spumarius. The sequence continues at coordinate 7,724 of JAGFPH010017089.1, forward strand.
ATATCAAAATTGTTCATCATTGTAGAATAAATCTAGGACTATTTAATAAGATTACATTTGTATAAACTATTAAATTAGCAGTACCAAAATTTACATAAATATACTTATAGCCTAAACATAAAATATATACCAAAAGTGAAAATATCTAGTGAACAAGTGCGTGAGTTACCAGCTGTGTCTTAACAGAACAAAATCGGGCATTATTGTAAAACGATAGAAGAAAAAAAGGTCACCCAAATTTTGTATCTTGTGAAAATCAGAAAATAAATAAAAACTATTTATATCAAACAAGAAGAACTATCTTTTAATTGATATCGAAGAATTGTAAAAAGGATTAAAGGCATAATGACCACCAATTATATAAAATAAAATAATAGCCTAACCAAAAAAAAAAAAACTAACCTATGGTGAGATCTATCCATTTTCTATTATACCTTAAGCTAAGTGTAATAGGCTAGGCCTTAAGTGAAGACATTAACTTTCAAAGATAATAATCACAGTATTGATTGATCCTTGTTATAGAAACTTTTCCCCAGTGTTCTTCCACTAAACTATTTATATACTGTTATTAATTCATGATCCATACCTCCTCAATTAACATTTAACCTTATTTTATTTCTTTTATTATTATTATTATTCTAAGATTTCTATGTTCTGTTTGTTATTAATTTTAATAAATTTTGGGAAAAGCCGGCACCAACCGGAACCCCGAGATAAGAGTGATTGAATACAATCAATTAATAATTTACAAACAATTTGTCAAATTATAACAACAACAAAAAAAAAAAAAAACGTTAATTTCAATCGATAATTGTTAAGACCAAATGTCTCTTGTTTAAATAAATATTTCATATTTATTCAATATAATTATATTCTTTGATTATTTTACCATAAATAATATATAATTAATTTAGAGATCAAACAACACCTAAATTGCCTAAACAACACGTGTTATTGCATTTGGCGACCAACGTGACGGCTTTTTCCAAAGTTAAACAATAACTCCTCATTACTAATAGAGATAAGTGTATTAGATAATAAATATATATTGTACGTTAGATTAAATAAACTATTTCAGAATTTACTACACTAAAATGAACCAAGAAAGCAGTTATAACTTGAGACCGAAAATTAATATAACACAAAGGGCTCGTGAGACACAAGACTTACCTATTGCACACTCGTCACGCCGAACAGAAGACGTGAGCGTGGAGAATGGGGCCGACACGATGGAAGGGTCGCAGGTACCACTATTAAATAACCGCCGGCTGGAAGACGTGGATAGGGATAAGGGCGATAGCTGGGGAGAAGAGATAGAGAGACGCGGTTTAGAGGTAGGCGATATACCGGTAATCCAAGAAAGTGTAAGGGTAAGCTTTTTAAATTCTCTAAGAACACCAAGCCCAGAACAGACTATAGATATGATGACAATACTGAACCTCATATCGATGAAATTCGACGAAACTCGCCACGAACAGACTAAAAAATTTGATGAAATTTTGGAAATGAATTTGACGAAATTTGACGAACTAAAAAATGAGATGACAATTCAGATAAAGGGCTTACGAGAAGAAATGGTGGCTAATATGTTAGAGATCAGCGAAAAGAATAGAAATCAACTGACCATGGAATGTAAGCAAAGATGCCAAGAGACTAAAGACGACATTAACCTACAAAATAAAAAATTCAAAGACGAGATTTATGAGAAATTAGAAGTACAAACAGGGAATATTTATACACAAATTTCATACCAAAATGAAATATTCAGAACGGAAAACCAAGCTATGGTCATGACAGAATGTGGCAAAGTACAATCTAATATAGAAGCTACTTTAAAAAGTACTATTGGACAAACGAACAATAAAGTTAATGAATTGAATACGCGAATCAACGAACATGCAGAAAAATTAAACAGCCTAAAGGAAAATATGTCAACCGATAAAAATCAAAGCCCACAAGTAATACAAGTTTCATGCAACGGAATGAATGGAGTAGGCATGGACACACCGTCTCCTAAATTTCATGGCCGGGAATATAACCCCACTGAACATCTTAGGCGTATCCGGAAATATTATGAACGGAGACTCAGTTATAATACAGTTCCAAATAACACCATTAATCTACTTGACATCGTTGAATCGTGTTTAGAATCGCATGCCGCAAGATGGTTCATGTTAATTAAAGGGAATATACGCACATGGGACGACTTCCAAGAAGCTTTTGAAAGGAAATATTGGAGTCGTGAGGTTCAAAAGGGAATTCGGCAGCGCTTTGAGGTTGAGAAATATCGTCCTAATGGCAGCCTAAACCGAGCTGAATACTTTATAGAACGTGTCATCACCCTGCAATCTATGCAACCGCCTATGACAGAGGATGAAATTATAAATTGCTTAACTGAACATTTCGAGGAGATAGTACAAGATGCTAGGCGCGTTCAAAATATTAATACTATTCAAGAATTTGAATTACTTCTGCAGAGAGAGGACATTAAAGATAGTCACCAGGGAACCAGGAGACAAAACTTTAACCCAACACACACTTCACCTTATAGAAGAGATTCCAGAATCACAATGAATGAAAGACCCAGACTACAACAAAATTACTTTAGACCCCCTATGTATAGAACACCAAATCAATCTCATAGACCCAATTCACCCCCACAACAGTTTAAGAATCCGGTACAAACATCAGGGAATCGAAACACAACATATTATGGAAATTCAAGTTCCAATAAAAATAATAATACAACATATAACCAGCCCAGGACTTACGGTAGAAACAGCCAATACCCTACCAAAGAACAACTGGACATATGCCACACACTAGCTCAAGAACACAATAATTCACAAAGCTCTACAAGGACTAGTGCTATGGAATTGTCAACGTCGGGAAACGGCACAGCACAGAGGAATTAGGCCTTAACGGTGAAGTAAATACTATAACACCAACATTATCTGTCCCGTTAAATATTCCCACTGTGCTGAATAATGACTTCGATATAAATAGGCCTACAATCATTAGCCAACATAATACGGATTACCAAAGCAAAATTACTATTAGCCACATGTACTGTGACAGAAACTTCTTATCTGAAGAAGATATATCAGATAATGATATGTGGACGAAACATAATTCAAATACATGTCCAGAAATAACGATAAACATCGGAAAACATAAGCTGAATACTTTAATTGATACGGGATCTAACCTTTCATGCTTATCTGAACAATGGTTTACAAACCACAAAACCAGTATTGGTCATTACGAGGAAATACCCACCATAAATCTTCAAATAAGAACCGCAGTTGGAACTAAAACGAAACGCGTATCCAAAATAGTTATGATGAAAATTCAAATCGGAAATGAATACTTATGGGTGCAAGTATTACTAGTACCTAATTTGATAAAAAATTTAATAATCGGAATGGATGTGATAAAGATTACAGAGATGGTCATAAACTTCAGAACAAGTCTAATTACTATGAGAATTAATATGAAAAGCATCAATTTGAAGTTTGGCGAAGTCTTACATGATGGTATTTTGTGTCACATTATAAATGATAACGAATTTAACAATTATAATTATTTTCATTTCGAAAATGACACATCTGGTAGTAATGATATTCATAGATTAAGTTCAGCATTTTCCAATCAAGAGCTAGAAGAATTCACCACACAACTCGATATCGAACCAATACAACAAAGTCAATTAAGAAACCTGGTACAGAAGTATCAACTAATATTTTCCGACCAACCCGGACTGTGCAATAAATATGTACACGAACTGAAAGTCAAGCAGGACACATGTTTTAAAAGCCAATGTTATCCCGTGCCATTGATACATCAGGACGCAGTCGCGAAAGAAATTCAACGAATGTTAGACCTCAATATTATTGAAAAATCACATAGTACCCACATCAACCCCATTATACCAGTGATTAAGAAGACGGGAGAAATAAGGCTATGTTTAGACGCACGTAAGGCTAACGAGATAATTATTCCCGATTACGAATGCAATCGCAGTATTAACGAGATTTTATCGAAAGGAAGAGACTGCAAGTGGTTAAGTACCCTAGATTTAACAGCCTCATACTGGCAAATACCATTATCCTATGAATCACGCAAATATACAGCATTTCAGTTCAGGGGAAGAGTCTACCAATATACCGTTACACCATTCGGTATTTCAACATCTCAAGCGGCACTTGTACGCGCATTAGATAACGTTTTTGACAACAACATTGAAAAGTTCACCCTTATATATATAGATGATATTTGCATCATATCACCTGATTTTCAGAGCCATTTAAATCACTTGGAATATATATTCAAAAAATTTCAAGAAGCCAATATGACTGTGAATTTTAAAAAATCGTTATTTTGCAGGAACTCTGTACCTTTTTTAGGATATACCATGACGGCAAACGGGTTACAAATGGACAAAAGCAAAGTTAAACCAATATTAGAATTCCCCACACCGAAATCCCAAAAACAATTAAAATCATTTTTAGGTTGCATTAATTATTATAACAAATTTATACAAAATTTCTCCCAGACTGTACAACCGTTACTACGCCTAACTTCAAAAAAGACTAAATTTCGCTGGACAAACGAAGACGATATTACATTTCAAAATATTAAAGATCTATTCTTAAAAACCCAAACATTACATCACCCTAATCCAAAAGAACCATTTTACTTACAGACGGACGCGTCAGACTACGCGATTGGAGGTCACCTTTATCAGATAAATGAGAAACAGAACAAACAAGCAATAATGTTTCTATCCAGGGCCCTACAATCGGCTGAAAGACGTTATACTACCACCGAGAAAGAGTTGCTTGCAATTGTATATTGTTTACAAAAAACACGATATTTAATATATGGAGCAGATTTAACCATAATTACTGACAATCATGCTTTAACTTTCGTAAAAAGCTGTAAATTATTAAATGCACGTTTAACGCGATGGATATTATCTATTCAAGATTACAACTTCAAGATAAAGCATTGTCCTGGCAGCGAAAATTGTACTGCCGATGCACTCAGTAGACTCACTATACAGGGTACCGACCTTCCGATACATCAACAGGAATTAATAATAACATATATCGAACGAATTCAAGACCTAAGTTTGCAACAGGTCTACAAGTGTTATTGCAAACGCCATTATGTTTTATTTAAAGACAATACGAAGTAAGACAGAAACTCATTTTTAATAATTGTAATTCAATATTTAAATCTATTATAAGCATTCAATTAAAAAGTAAAAAACCTAAACGTTTTGTTTTTCAATGAAATCGTTATTATAATAAATGTTGTAAAATACTGTACTTACTAATTGCATTTTTTTCTTGATCACTTTTTCCTCGAAAGTTATCAAAAAACGTTTCGCCAATGCTCTCCCACGCCGACTGTTTTTTCAATCTATCCCTATACTCTTCACTACTAACATCCCAAATAACTGGATGAATCTTTACCTGATCAATAAAAAGTTCTATGTCGATATTTTCGTCAGACATAGTATGGACGCAGATAGGACGCGGCTGCAAGTGTGTACTGCTCGATAGCAAGTTGGGTACTGCTAGGTATCGGGGGTAGGGAAAAGTGACGCGCGTCCCACAGAAACCTGCGTCCATCTCGATGGCTATCGGAATGGACGCTAGTTTTAGATAGGTATCGGCGTCCCGTGTGTAACGCACCATTAGTTCCTATGTACTTCTTCCTATTTGATTAAAAGGGACGCAGCGTCCAGCGTCCATTTGCAGCAAGTGTGTACCGGGCCTAACACAGCACGACAAACACCCTGCTAGACAAATACTGTTAGGAGAGTAGCCAAATGGTTAGTAGAGTACATAATATCTTGGATGGACTCAAGTGCGCTTATTGAATCAGAAAATATAAGAAGGTGTAACGATGTTGGTTGTACAGAATTTAGTGCCTTGAGTATTGCGAAAAAGTTCTGCTCTATTATATTAAACAAAAGAAGAGAGAGGAAAGTAATCCTTGGATGAAAATGTTTATTTATTTAGTGATGTTTTGAGCTGTAATAGTACAAATGTAAAAACAAATGCAACATTTTGTTTGTATTATAATATTTAAATAATAACGGATAAAATCGATGGAGTGGAATAATTCATTTATAATTCATCTGTCGAGGGCAATCAAAGCAGTTAATCAACTAACAAATTATTGTTGACAATCCTACATTCAGTTAAACCACTCACGTGGCTATATGCGCTGTATTAAACTCGCGTTTTTTTTTAGTTATTTAAAACAATATTTAAAATTATTTCCCAGATTGATTTACAATGTACCCAACAGGACATTAAGTAAATATACGAGGCCATACAATAACATGAGAAGTATACAATCAGTGCCTCGAACAACTATACTCACTATAACAAAAATAATATAATACTATGTTGCTACACCGTATAACTGTTTGTCAACAATTTTCCTAGTCATCTGTTGTTGCTGTATTTTTTAATTAGCGAATTTCCATAGGAAAGATGAACTATTGCAGTAAACCTTATGGTGAGACCTAAGATCGGGAGTAGTAAATGAACACCGATCATGCTCCCCAGAACACGTTTTGGGGTGTCACTAAACATTTTATATATATCTATATATGTATTCGTACTCTAACGGCCGTATTTTAACTACGATTTAGTCCATAAGTTCGTAAGCAAAAAAA
>JAGFPH010017090.1:0-18217 GCA_018207615.1 Philaenus spumarius
CCTACTATCTATTAATAAATTAAACAGTTTGAATAATGATAACAGTAGTAATAATTACAGTAACTATGCTACTATAAAAACAAACAGAATTTAAAATAGTAAACCATCTTTGGGACGATAACTTTTGCTTCGAACGGAAAACAATGATTAAAGCCCAATAATTACTTTGGTCTAATTCTTCGGTAATATGTGGGTCATATTTTAAGGTATTTAGTTAATTTATAGGATAATATAGCACTTTGGCTAGGTAATATTTCTAGTGATTATACCAGAAAGCGTAGTCTTGCTCTTTAATACACACAATAATTCAATAATTAGAATAAGATAAATTTGTAAGTTTGTTTCTAAACAGAGCGCTGATCTACGCACGGAACCCAGCGTACAGTGGCTGGCTGCTGTACGCTCGACAGAAGTGTTGGATCCCGAGCATGAGCGTACATTTGGCAACACTTTTCAGCGTACATTGACGGTGGCGCGCACTGAGAATGAGCGTACAAATTGACGTTTAAAAGCACACCCATTTTTAACATGACAGTGAGAGGTCTGTAGTAATTCTATAGTCTGTGGTTAAACTCAACCGTTAGGCCTGAACAAAAACTTAAAATTCCACCAATATTTCTTAGAGAAGCAAATAACCATCAAGAAATAATAAAAGATTTAAAAACTATAGTTTGCTGTGATTTCTCTACAGAAGTGAGAGGAAACACATTAAAAATTAACACTCAAAGTATTGAAGATTTCAGAAATTTAACTAAATTTTATGACAACTCAGGTATTAAATACCACACTTTTAAAGCCACTCAAGACAAAAATTTAGAAGTCATAATTAGAAATGTACCTTACTCGCTTACAAACGAAGAAATTAAAAACAAGGAACTAATTGACCTAAATTATCCCGTCATAAATATTTGTAGGTTACTAAACAAAGACAAATCACCTATTCCCTTATGTTCAGCAGAAGTAGAAAACAGCGAAAATGGCAATGAAATATTTAAACTTAATAAGCTTTGCCACTCTATTGTGTCAGTTGAACCAAAAAGAAAATCAAAAAACATCCCTCAATGTACAAGATGTCAAAGGTTCGGTCATACCAAAAATTTTTGTCGTTTGGACCCTAGGTGTGTGAGATGCACAGGTCAACACCATTATACAATGTGCCCAAACAAAAAAGATGTACCTCCAACATGTATTAATTGTGGTGAAAGCCATTCAGCAAACTTTCGTGGTTGTCAATATTATCAAAATATAAAAAACAAAATTGGCTACCAGAAACAACAAAATAAAGATTTAATACCTACATCAAATAAAACATCAGGTGAACATACGAGTATAAATATTAATAGTGACGATTGGCCTAAATTAACTAGCCATAAAAATCACAGTCCTCATAATGAACCTGAAGTTAAAAATAAACCATCTACCTCATCCTATGCCAAAATAACAAAATTGAGAAAAGATGATGAACCAGATACAAATATTGAGTCAAGTTCTGGTTCCCTAGAAGACATCATTCTGAATTTAGATAAATCATTCATGCCCTATATCAAGACTATTATATATAAAATTATTTCTAAAGTTTTACACAATGAATAAATTTAAAAACTATACTTTTCAAAACTTAACCATCCTAAATTGGAATGCAAATGGTTTAAAATTAAAACAATCTACTTTCATCTCATTTCTAGCCAGGCATAATATTGATATTGCATGCATTACAGAAACACATTTAACTCCATCACTAAATTTTAAAGTTGGTGGCTATTGTGTTTATCGTGAAGATCGGTTATTACCAACTGCCTCTGGAGGTGTTGCAATTTTCATTAAAAGGACACTTGATCACAATAAAATTATATTACCACCTGTCATATCCATTGAAATAGTAGCTATAAAAATAAAAGTTGAAAATGGCTCAACAGTAAATATTATTTCGGCTTATAAACCATCAAATCGGAGACTTTTAAGTAATGATTTACAAATCATCTTTAATGACGATGTGCCTACACTCTTGCTAGGCGATCTTAATTGTAAACATCAGCATTGGGGTTGCAGAGCCACAAATCGAAATGGAAATCGTTTATTGAATTACATATCAAACAGCTCTGTTAATATTTCGGCACCAAATGAACCAACTTTTTATCCGTTCCAGCTACATTCACAGCCTGATATATTAGATATTGTATTATACAAAAATTTCATGCAACCAATATTTCATCAGACGCTTACAGAACTAGACTCGGATCACCTTCCAGTAATATTAACATTTTTCATACAACCCAAATTAAATTCTCACAGAGGATAACAGGACAAGTAGACTGGGATACCTTCAAATACGAGCTTGATAAGTCTCTAACCACACCCAGCCATTTAACTACTGTTGAACAAATTGATGAAGTGGTGCAACATTTAACCTTTACAATTAAAAAGTCAGTACAACTAGCTATAGCTAAACCCTTTAAACCTAAAAATACAAATTACCTTCACCCTCCAGCTCGAATATTGTACCTAATAAAAGATAAACATAAAGCTCGTCGGCAGTGGCAAAGATATCGACTGCCCTGGATGCGCAAACGTTTAAATGAATTAACAAGACAAGTAAAATCAGAATTGGATCAGTTAAAGTTTGATTCTTACCAGAAATATCTAAGTAATATAAAGCCAGGTGATTCAAATATGTGGCAAGCTACTAAACAGATTTTGAGTAAATCAACAGTAATTCCTCCTCTTCAGCAGCAAAGTCAACTATTTCAAAGTGACGAAGAAAAATGTGAAATTTTTGCAAATCTTTTTCAAAATTCATTTTCTCCTAACCAAATTAATGAGCCTAATACAAGTGCTAAAGTAGAAGAATTTACTAGTTGCTTTAAAGAAATTAGCACTGCAGAACTCCCAAGAAAACCCGTATCTTCTTCGGAAATAAATAACTTAATTAAATCACTGCCACATAAAAAATCTCCTGGTCATGATCTTATTACAAATGTAATTTTAAAAAATTTAACAAGCAAAGCTTTAGATTTATTAGTCGCAATATTCAACGCTTGTCTTAATATAGGCCATTTTCCATCTTACTGGAAACATGCCGAAGTTATAGTCATCCATAAACACGGGAAACCAGCAAATAATCCTTCAAGTTATAGACCGATTAGTCTCCTACCAAGTTTGTCCAAAATATTAGAAAAGGTTATCCAAAAACGAATATTACTACACACTGATGGCGCTACAAGTATTCCACCCCATCAATTTGGTTTCCGTCCTAAACATTCTACAACTCTTCAGTTATTGAGATTATCAGAAAAAATTGTTCAAGGCTTTGAAGATAAAAAGCACTCAGCTGCTGCATTTTTAGATGTAGCTCAAGCGTTTGATAGAGTTTGGCACGATGGGTTATTGTATAAGTTGTATAATATAGGTTTGCCATTTTACCTTATAGAGATATTGAGATCTTTTCTCTCAAACCGCACGTTTGCTGTTCGTATAAACTCTTCCTTTTCAACGATTAAAGACATTAAAGCAGGAGTTCCACAGGGATCAATTTTGGCTCCATTACTTTTTAATATATTTATGTCCGATATTCCAATCCCCCAAAATTCTACTTTAGCGTTATATGCAGACGACACAGCAATAATTGTTCAAGATCACGATGTAATAACAACCTCATCACTTCTACAGTCATGTATCGACACACTTTTGGCCTGGTTTACTAAATGGAGAATTAAATTAAATGCAAATAAATGCGAGACAAAAATCTTCTCACTAAGAAAGTACGATGATCCTCCGAAAATAAAAATATGCAATACATCATTAAACTGGAACCCATCAGATAGTTGCATTAAATATTTAGGAGTATATCTTAACAAAAAATTAAACTGGACTGCTCATTTAAATATTAAACTTAATCAAGCATATGCAAGACTTGCCCAACTCTATCCTCTTATAAATCGGAAATCATCACTAAATGCATCTTCAACAGTGCTGATTTATAAATCTATACTACGACCATTGATGACTTATGCCTGCCCGGTATGGGGTTTATCCTTGTGCTCATCAAAAATTAAAAAATTACAAGTATTTCAAAACAAAATTCTACGTATTGCTGTTAATTCCCCTTGGTTTGTAAGAAATGAACAACTCCACAAAGAACTAGGTATAGATCCTATAAGTGTCTTTATTAAAAAAGTTACAAGAAATTTCATGATGTCATTAAATTCTTCCTCTGGTGCAGTGTTTTTGAACCTTGGACAACCAATAACTTCAAGACTCAAAGCTAGACTACCTCAAGACTTGTTAGTAGAGATACATGCTTAGTAAAACTCTATTCCAATCTATTTCGTTACCTAATGTAATTTTGTAATTTTTTTTTTTCTTTTCCTGTTTTCGTTTACTAAATATTATTCATGTCACAGGGTGACTTCAATGAAGCGAACCCACTAATGTTATGGTACCATTGTTACAATTTCTGTGCATAATGTAGAAACATTGAACCGGAAAATAAATATATATTAAAAAAAAAAAAAAAAAAAAAAAAGAAAGCAGCTGTGACATCGATTATATTATAATTTAATAACTGTTTACTTCCTCGCTCCCAGTTTCTCTTGCTGTCTATGACTTTTAATAAGATAGTGCATTTTGTTACCGGTACTGGCTAATTAATGTTATACATTTTGAGCTTACATTTGCGTTGATGTTACTACAGTAATGTATAATCACACTCTGCAGGCTTAAAATTTTAAATAATAATTTATTTGGGTAGGGTTATAGAAGTTTTATTGTAAAACAGGCTATAATTTTTAAAGTCCTTTAGATCGAACATTTAATTTTTTTTAAACCTTCCAGTCCAGCCAAAAATCCGTTCTTTTAATTGTTGCAAGCTATACAGTAAATACATATTTTTTTAAACTTTGGTCAAAATACATTAAGTGACTTTTAATTTAATACAAACTCTTTAATTTGATAAATTTAGCCTAATGTTTTAATCCAAGATTTAATATATGGATTTTGCATAAGCTAGACAGACAGATGGCCTATAAGTACATAATAGGCCTACATGAGACCAACCTCTTTTAAATTTAAATCTTTTATTTTTTTGGAAAATACAATGACAATTATTACTGTATGTAGGCCTACCATGGTATTTTGTATCTTCATTCAAAACATAAAAAAAATAAAAAATGTCAACTTAGGCTTGGCTTACTATAGCCTAAAAGCAACATAAACAGACAGCAGACAGACCAAAAAATGTATTTCATGTACTTGGTAGCCAGAATATAACCATCATAAGTATTTATTTACGTCTGAAACAAATTCACTGTAACAAAGTTTGTTTGATGGTTATTTTAGAAATTATCTGCTTAATAACCTATATTTGATTAAAATACGCAAACAATTAACAATTTCTCTATTTAGTCAAAACAGAGTTTAACTAAAACTTTCCAGGTAGCAGCACATTACAGGACTGATAATTAAAAAATGACTACCAAATTAAAAAATATAGTTCAACAGCGCTTACTAGTAGTTGAAGTAGCAACTAATTGCAGAAAAGTTCATTTAAAATCCACCAGACAGCAGCCAACATAATCCCAACTATAGTTTCTGTATTCATAGGCTTGTACCTATGTGTACTTGTACCAGTGGCGTCATTTCACCAAAACGTTGGGGGGTCGACCCCCCCCCCCGACCCCGGTACGGAGGAGGGTCCCCCCAAAAAATAAAAATGTTCACAATATAAAACATGTCATTTTAAGCTATTTCACGCTATATTGAGACATCCTTTAGGGGCAAACTTTATCTTGAAATGATTGCAGTTAAATAACAACACAATCACCTTTCATTGAACTGAATCATACAGTCTTAATATTAAAGCTGTATAGATACTTATAGTTGAACCCCTTATTGTTTAAAATAATTTAAATTAATGATATGTTTGAAAATATTGCAACTCTAAAGGTTGGTCTTTTCTGTTGTTGGGCATCATCATTACACGCCTATTATTTTAAATTTTCAAATTGTAATTTTAATACTTTTCAAATCTTGGGGGGGCGCCGGCCCCCCTGCCCCCCCCCCCAAATGACGCCCCTTTGTCTATAACAAACTTTTCTACAAACATTTGTTTGTAGAAATGTAATAAATGTATACTGATTATGATGTAGGTGTTAATGTAATATATTAAAATCCATAATATACCAAATGCAATGCTGCCACACAATAGTAGGCCTAGCCTTGACTAGGTATCCACAATAATTAAAAGTAGGCCTAGGGCTCTTGAATTGTAGAGGATATTTAAAATGTTTTGGGTGTTGTTATTTTTTACATGCCAAAAATTAAACTGCCGATATTTTAGACCAACTCTAATCAATTTATAAGTAACTTAGAGGCCTAAATCAGAAAATATTTGTTTACAATTTGCTACTTTTAATATGATTGTTTAATAAACCTACCTATAAAGCCTACAAGATACTTGGGCCCTTGGGTGGCTTATCAAAAATATATAGAACTAGTTGAATACATGGGCGCCAACTTATCAAAATTATTGGGGGGGCTCACTGGTTAGTATTGCATACCCCCTAATGAAAGGGGAACGGGACAAAATTTTTAAAAAGTAGTACTGTGAACTTAAATGTACTGTGACTTAAAGATTATAAGTTAGAACTTCAGGCTACTTTTTAGCCAAATTTTCAGAGAAAGCAAGAGCTATTACACTTGACCCAGCTTGAAAACGTTGGTTGGAGGAAGGTAGGACTTTATTTCTTTACGTCTCAGACCCAAAACAGAAACTGAAACATTTTTTGTTTCTTGAGCTAATAACTTTGTAAAATTTACATCTATCAATTTTTTACTGGCATATATGAATTCTTTGAACCTTTCTCTACAAAAAAGCTATGGAACACTTTCAAATTGGTATATAATTACTATATTTGGCGATTTTTTGAAAATATTCTTGCAAACGCCCTATAATATATGCAAACATCCTTGAACGTATGCCCTATAATAAAACTCAAATCTCAATAATAGACGACAAAAATTGGATAGACAACAACCTAAAACGGCTAAAGCACAACTTACCTGTAAGTGGTCCTTAAATTGGAGGCAGAAGTTGCTGAAGCCTTAATTGTTTTAAATTTTGGTAAACAAAATAGGCATTTAAATGTTAAACTATTTCCCTCCCTTGTTATTTGTTCGTAAAAGTTTGAAATGCCTGGCCACAATAAAGACATAATAAAATTAAAATAAAAAAGTAAAATTTAAAATACTTCTACACTAGACCTAACTCACTATTAAAAATCACTAACTCACTAAATAAAATCTAAACTGTAAATCAATACAACAGGGCAAAACAACTAAAAAACTTATACAAAATTAACAAAACTATCCAACTGAAATGCCATGCGTATACCCAAGGGCTAATCGAATGACGCTGATGGGCGTTGTTTTGTTTGTTTACATTACCGTTAGGTAATCTTTACCGTTAGTTCTATCTTTAGACACCTCATCCCTTCCAGCTGGCCAATAAACAATATCCCAAACTAAGGAATATTGAATATTGTCACGCCAGGACCACCCACCCGGCCGGCATTTCCATGGTGACAAATCTTTCCGGGCATCCGCCAAATTAACTGACGTTAGTTTTAATCGGTAACCAATATTTTAACGATTAAGAGTTAAAAGTTACCCATATTTTTAATGATTAATTTTTTTTTAATCGTTAATCCCAAATCTGTAAATTAAGGCATTATAGAGCTGTCAAACCAAGGCATTATAGAGTTGATAAATCAAGGCATTATGAGTTGACAAATCAATGCATTATAGGGTTGACAAATCAAGGCATTATAGGGTTGATAAATCAAAGCATTATAGAGTTGACAAATCAAGGCATTATAGAGTTGGCAAATCAAGGCATTATTTGAGTTGACAAATCAATGAGACTGCCTTCTCAAGGCAAGTGCTTCCTTCATTAATAAATTCCACAAAAATATATTTAAACAAATAAAATTAAAAACATGAAAACATTTATTTAAAGAAAATGTGCAAGTACAAGTTTCAAATCCTTTTTTCTCTCAACAACACAATGGTATTCCGGGCCAACACAGCCATATAGACTGATTTGTTCTTTAAGCTTGAATTATTATTGTAATTATAGAAAGAAATAAAATAAGTTTTGCTGAAAATGAGATAAATAAAATAACAAGCAAATAAGTTTGGGAATAGTTTATTTCAGTACATTGTGATTACGTTGGAATATAAAATAATAAACTACAAATAAATACAATAGAATTTGTTCTCTTTGTATACATCTACACTTAAAAGCTACAAATACATAAATAGATTTAAAAACGTGTAACATGATTATTGCACATGAAGTCAGATTACAGCCATTCAGTGTTGGAATTGTTCAGTCAGTTAGTCAATGCACAAACATTATCAACAGTCCGTACGAGAGTATATCAATATCAAATTGTGATACTTTGGTAAGAATAAATATTTTATTAACACTTGAAAAGGATTTTAATATTGTTTAAACAACACAGAACTAGTTTCACAACAATTGTTCATACGGTAAATTCGAAATGATAAGCAGTTTCGTATGTTTTTATGGTTTTATTGTTTTTCAGAGATGAATTATGACGCAAATAAAAAACTTATTATTGTCAAACTTTATAGTTTTGTACAAACGAAGTTAATTCAAAACCCGAAAGAGATGAAAAGATTCAATAACAAGCTATAATATTTATAAAAGGAAAAATAAATAACTAATTTTGAAATTTTATTTGGTTTTGTTCATAATTTGTTTGTATAGCTTTATTGAAAAATAAACAAAATCTATTATTTCCGATTCAGTTTTGTTTTTTAGAATAAAATAGCGTTGGTTTTAACATTACATAATAATTTATTACACAGAAGTTTTCTTATTTGGACAAATTTATTAAAAAATACAAATTCTAGGTTAGGACTACTTTTAAATCGGTCAAAATCAATTGACTTGAATGTATTTTTACAATCGGAACTCAAAACACATTTTCCTGCGAGTTTTGGAGGCCAAGTTTTGTACCCAAGAAAAATTGTTACAATACTTTTGTATTTGTAATCCTTTGGCAAAATTAGTTAACTTTTTGTTACGTAGACTATCCGAATTGGGCGAAATAAAAATCTAACAGAAGTATATCTCAACTTGTACCACATTAACATACCGATTTTTGTTTTAAACGTCTGAATTCCCAAACAAGAAAGATTGTGCCGCGTGTATTATTTGACTGAAAATTACCACACAGTATTCTACAATTCCACACACATTGTTCTTAAAAGAGTTAACATTGTTTACAATATATAGGCGTTGAAAAAGTTATCCCATCCCTTTCAGAGCTTATTTTTCAACTGATAATAGAGAAAAAATGTTCATTAGACCTAAAACGATTTTCCAGACAACCGTTTTGTATTTTTACAGAAAGAATTTAGCAGTAGATAACATATTGAGTTCAACTTGGGCATGCATTTTTAGAATTTGTTAAAGTATGTCTGTCATAAGTCGATTTTCTCCAAAACGGGTGTGAAGTTGGGCAGACCAGTAATTAGTAAAAACATAACAAATATTTTACTACAAATTGTGGAGGCCCGAATTTGGTACCAAAAAATATTGTATGATACTATCGAGTGACTTTGTTTAAGGAACAAAACTATTGTTTGGTAATGCTGTGATTTATTGTTTAGTACTGCTGTGATTTATTGTTTTGTATTTTCAAAAATGTTACTAAAACCACTATTATAATGGATTAAAAATGTTGTGGAAAAGTGATGAAACATGTTCTTATTAATGTTGAGTAAAGTAGTACTGTGTTACCTCATTTCATCAGTCTGTATCAATCAATGTATAATTTCTTCCTGCCATTGTAACTGGTTAATTCAGTATTGCGTAAACAACAAACAAAACAGTTTAAACAATTTTTTTCTGTAGTTCAAAGGCAAACGGGATATTGACAAAAACATAATTACTTGCTAATTGTCTACAACACCAAGTTTGTCCTGGATTCAAAATTTGTTTAAAATTCTGTTTTTAAAAATATCTTAAAAACAAATTTTATCCCATTAGTATTTCAAAATAATAATTTTCATATTTCCAGTTTTTCACGGTTAACAGTTTTCCGTGTATTTGAAGTTAAAAGCTTTAAATTACCGCCATTTAAAAATAAATTAAAATTTTGAAAAAATCCAATTAAACTCAACTTTTAATCTACTTTTATAGCTACAATCGTTTCTCGTAAAACTACAAAACGACATCTTGTCTGAAAATGAAAACTTTACATTTATTTGTTTAATAGAACTTTTAAATAGGCCTGAAGTTGCATACCTCTAAAACACACTGAATATTGAAACATAAAACAGTTTACGCTAAAGTAACAGTATATTATAAATATTAAAATATATTATGCGATAATATTTATATTCAAAGTTCACACTTTACATAAAGGTGCATTGCATAGATCCAACGTAAGACTACGTCGTAGTTAAGTATAGTAATCTACAATAGTGAAAATTTATAAAATATCAACTTGTCTTAAAACAACCGAACGTCGGTCAACGTAGGCTATTTACACAAAATATACAACACTAGGAAAACAAATAACAACTAGGAAAGGTTAGGTGTTTGTCGAAAGGTTGAAAAATGTCCATTTAAAAAAGATGTTTAGTGTTGAATACCAGTTGAGATTTACCTCTAAAATAACTTGTAAATACTTATCAGTGTCATTTCTAAACAGCTGATTTTATGCTTCAAAATAATTTGTATTTGTAATTTTTAGGTTAGGTTAGTAGGCACGAGTAGGACTAAGTCGTGCTGGTTCTTTTTAACATTTATTATATCTCCAGTTAATATCATAAACCTCAACTTTGATGTTATGACACTACTTGTTAAAAAGAAATTATAAAATATGTACATGAAGCGGCAAAAATACCTGACGGTTTTTATACATGTAAAGTCTGGCAGTCACGACACGACGCTATTTCAGTCGGCATGGAGCAGTGAACACCATGCGTTTGTCGTTGAGACATATTTTAAAAGTGGTGATTCTGTTGTTGCAACCCATCAGTTTCGCAGGCATTTTCATGCGGGTAGTAAAGGAAACATTCCATGCTATAACACAATCAAGCCTGTGCGTGAATAACTTCAGATTAATTGGTTCAACCTTAAAACGTAGCCTTACAGGCCGTCCAAGGTCAGTCAGAACACCGGACAATGTTGAGCGAGTGAGACAAGCTGTACTAACAAGATCGTATCGATCGGCGTGAAGACAAGCTGCCGTTCTTCAGACGTCTGATCGCATAGTGAGACGAATACGGCACTTTCATCCATAAAAAATTGTAGCTGTCCAACAACTTAAGCCTCATGATTACGCTAATTGTCAGACATTTTCAGAGCGGATGATTGATTTGACGGATGATGACAAAATTCTTGTAATGAGTAACGAGGCTCATTATATTTGGATGGGTATGTGAATAAACAACACAAGAGTTTCACGAACGCCCTCTGCATAGTGCCAAAGATACAGTGGGGTGTGGGGTAACATAATGTGTCATCGGGCAGTATTTTTTTTTTTAAGGAGGGCGAATAGTTACAGTAAACCAAGAACGTTACCTGAGAATGTTGGACAGTTTCTTGATCCCCGAACTGAAAAGAAAACGTCTAGGTACGAAGAAAAACAGATTTGGTTCCAACAAGACGGAGCAACTGCCCCACAGCAAATGCCGTAATAAATTATTTGAGGGCAAAATTCATCTCTCCTGATCCCAGTGTTTGTGACTTGAACATGTTGTGAATATTGAAGCTTTCTTTATTTCAAAACTGTCAGGTATTTTTGCCGCTCACTGCACACGATGGAAGGAACGTTGAAAAACCACCCTGTTAGTTATCCGGCTGCAACCTTTCTCAACAACTAACCCACAAAACTAAATTTAAAACAAACTATACAACTATGAAAAACATAACTTGGAATGATTTACTTACTATTCGTTAAATTTTAAATCTAAATATCGTGATGAAATTTTTATATACATGATAAAAATGGCAATCGTGCTCGTATCTTTATGAAAATAAATTCTTGTATACGCATATTCAGTAAATAGAAAAGGTAAAGAAATGGTACTATGACATTATTGTATAGTGTTTGTATAGGTTCTGAAGTTGGCATCACCGCTGCTGAATGTGAATGGATGATCAAATTCCTTACTTTCCTGCCGCTCTTAATAAACTATAAATACTTATAAAAACCTAACCTACTAATAAACATTGAAATAAAACTACAAACACATATTTTAATGTTAACTAATAATTTCAAGGCATGGAAAGACAAATTCCTTGGGTTGTCAATCTACAGCTTTGGGGTTGTGGGAGTTTTTATTACTGCTGTTGACTTTTCAGTGATCGCCTTTCCTTCAGTTTAGCCTTACTGATGCTAATAAAAATGGTCTTAGAAAACTAACAATGGAATAAAAATATCACAACAAGAACAAAGAGTTTATAATCTTAACATTAAATTTGTAAGATCTGAATTTTTAATTTATAAAACAATTTTAGTCTAACAATGAATAATCTCTTTTCGGTATTTCTCTGTTCACCATTCTTTACCTTCCCTTTTTGAATTCATTACAAAACAACAAATAAAACACTACAAAATACAAAAAAAAATTGAGTAACATTTCTTTAAAATTGTAAAAAAAGGTATGAGAACAAAAATTGAGCTACTGGTCATGAGAAGAAGGGAATCTCCGGCATCTTTTACTTGTGTCCTGAAAACATAGCGGTCTAAACATCAGTCCAACTGGTTGAGGTATTACAAGCTGCCAATTTTTATTTGATTGTATTTTCAGTCACCAAAATTTAATCCTTTGCGCTCGCATGTTTAGTTCGGGTATCGTAGGCTATGTCTGATGTCATGTACGCCCATGGGTAGCACAATCATTCGATCGGCCACCTTTGGTCACATGTTTTTAATATAACAATTTGATATTAAATTGTGAATCACAATTGATTCACTGTAAGATGCTGCTTTCTGGTGGCTAAACATTGAATTACATCAGGAACTATGCTCAAATTTTCTATATTGCACCGAAGGGACATAAAATATTTTCAATTGGTGTCAATACTCCTCACGAGTCAATTAATTGATTTATTAGAGCGTTTCTCTCAAATATTAAGGGTGCACTTGAGTAAATTTCTAAAATGTTCTGGAAACCAAGCTAGAGACCTAAAACTTGACACATATTGAGTCATTAAAATACATTAAACTAATGTCAAAGCAAATTATCTCAGTTTTTGTATCAACATGAACGATTCCACTATAAAATTTTAAAAATTTTCCTGACTTTCCCAAACCTCCCCTGACAGTACCCCTCACCAATTATATTACGTATTGTTTCGATACATTTCTTACAAGATTTTAAAAACAAAATATAAATTTCTTTTGAAAATAAAAAAGCAACAAGCTGTAAAAGTATTTAGCGGCAAAACCCATGCCAGAAGTTGACAAATCGGATTAGTCGTAATACAAAATAATTCGACCACGCATCTGAACTGCTGAGCAAATTTCCAAAATTAAATTTATACATTTTATGGTTTCAACCAACAATTTGGGAAATTGGTCTACTCACGAAGGCACTGAATAGCTGCCTATGTGTACGAAATATATTAGTAGAATTTGTTTGCCTCCAGCTTCGACTCAAGCTCTGCTTCGTTCCACTCGCACTGGATAAACTCGCTTTGCGAGCGACCTTGTGGCCTTGGGTTATGGACTGCTTCGAGTTTCATTCTAATACGAAAAATCTCAAAAAATAATTACTTCTGGTCAAAAAACGTGCTTCCAGTTGTTGGATTTTTTTGTCCGAGTGACTAAGACAACCAACATGTGTACACAATTTTAATGAAATAGGATTTAAAATGCTGCCGTTAGAGCATATAATATATATATAATGTATACAAATACATCAAATTTGTAATCATATGCCAAAACTAGTTCTGGGGAACATGATCGGTGCTCATTTACTACTCCCGACCTTAGGTCTCACCATAAGGGTCACTGAAATAGCTCATTTTTCCTATGGAAATTTGCTAAAAAGTTAGCCTCTGAGCTGTGATCACCCTTCAGAGGTAGACTACGAACTACAAAGGGTTAATGTTAAGGCCTAATACTGTTATTTATTAACAGGCTAACAGTAGGTTTTCAGAATTCCCTTCTCCTCACAGTCAGTTAATACTTACTCTATAATCTAAGTATTAAAACAATAAACATATATGTCACCAACAGTTGTAAACCTACTTCAACAATTACAATTCACGGTTTATACAGATTGGGTTTCAAGTCAGACTGTACCCCTGTTCAGGATTTTAAAATTGTAATATGTGGAAAACTTCCAATTGGTCAAGGATGAATTTAAAATTCTACACAGTAGTAGCCTACTGCTTTAGTCAACGAAAATTACTAAATACAATTAAAATGTCTTGAATTTGATCAAAATTGAGAAAATATATGATCCGAAATATTTAATACAGATCTAAAAATTATCTTTTAAATACTTCTTAAAAACATTTTCTTTTTGTCCACACTAACTTTGAAACCCTAACTAAGGATGTTTGCTGTACCTAATGTGTTATACATAGCAGCCCAGTTATTTAGGCCTTGTACAAGACAAGAATGTTTGATGCTTCTATCTAGCAGCACTTTTACGAACTATTTCGACTTATAACATGAGTAGAGAACATTGTAGGTTGATCTTTACCAAGCCGAGAACATTATTTTTCCTTTTCTTTCAACAGAATAAATAGCTGTAGTTTCCCGCATTCATGACGTTTACTGAAATTGTTTTAAATCAAATTTTCCTAATTAAATAAAATATATGGATTTTTCGAAATGACCGTACTTTGTTGCTACTGTTAGTCTAAAATATTTAGTAAATAATTACAGTGACATTAGGCATTGACTTGTCGGAAAGTATGAAGACACAAAAAAATCGTGTTTAGCTCAAAAAGGCTTTGGGTTTCAAAAAACGTTTCTGGTGGTTTTTGTTTGTTTCGGGGGATATTCTGAGTGCGTGAGTAATTGAGAATGTAAATATGTTTTTTTTTTCTGTATAGTGTATGCTACAGACGCAACAATAAAAAGAAGCTAAAGGTCACATTCTATCAGTACCCTGGTTATAATGTGTCGTGTATGTATGTACCAAGGTTTTGAAAATTTTCATACAAAGAAAAATATTATTTGTGAATTAATTTATGTTATTGTTGAAATTTGCCATATTATAACTAATGGCATATTTTATGTTTAAGATTTCACAAATTCAGAAACATTTCATTTATTGTACATCCCTCTGCATTTTCAGGTTTAAGAAGTAACTTCTTTGCGAACCGGAATTCATGAAGTTCCCGAACGGCAATACAACAGAAAGGGTTAACATAATTACTAAATACCATAATTTTACTTTGTTTATCTAAATGAGTATTATTTTTGTAAATGAATAAAAGTAAAACTAGTGATAAAGTCAAATTTGAATGTCATGTTTGTTATCAAAAAACTTTAGTATGGACGGTCATAAAACTCCTATTGTACATAATATTCAATGTAAAATAACAAAATAATCTTTCTCAACATGTTTTTGCAAATTTTTTTTTCTTAACCTTGCTTTTGTTTATTGATAAAAAATAACAGATTTTTAATTTAATAATTATTTTACTGCATTTAGAAAATGAGTTATACTATCGTAAATATTCATAAAAATTAGGTTTCTTCAAGCGATTTATTAATACTTAATATTTATTCTCTAACTGTATCAGATTGTGGATCGCTATTAAAATCCAAATTTACGTGAAAACATAAGCAATTTTTTAAAACAAAATGATATAAAGTTCAGCACAGTCCGACTATCTGCGCACTATTATAAATAAATGTAATAGCTTCAAAAGCTTACAAAATGGTGAATATGCTTAAAATTTTCCCGAACGAATGAACACTTATTGTCAATATAAAAACAAATTAAACTTATACATAAAACAGAAATAAATGACAAAACACAGGGCCACTTCGGGCAGGACAATCAAGCCGTGGACGAATGGAGTGAGAGGCCGCTACGGGAAAGACACCCGATCTTTACAGATAAAAATGGAGCCATAATCACCAATGTTGAGAAAACAGCATGGGCTACAATGTGCGGCCATCTGAGTTCAAAGGATCAAATGAAAATATCACAACCAAGCGTAAAGGGTTATAAGAGACATTTTTGTTAGGCCTAACTGGCTGGTTTAGGTATTTAACGTATTACGTGGGTCACAATTAAAAATTTTACCGTTTGAAAAACATTGACTTTCGGTTTAACCTACACACATGCAGCCTACAAACAAAAATCAATAACACAAAATACTACACGCAAAACATGAGGCAACTATGTCTTCGTTATTATTTTGTAGAGATATTTTTAGAAAGGACATTACCTCCTACACACACCTCTGTTTTATGTAACGTCTCCTTAAAGGCATAATCATCGGTTAAACAATTTAATTTGGAATAAACAGTTTGTTAGTGT
Organism: Philaenus spumarius; assembly: GCA_018207615.1. Lineage (NCBI taxonomy): Eukaryota > Metazoa > Arthropoda > Insecta > Hemiptera > Aphrophoridae > Philaenus > Philaenus spumarius. The sequence continues at coordinate 16,552 of JAGFPH010017090.1, forward strand.
GAATTTTATTTTATTTTGTTTATTTTGGCAATCGAGTTCTTATGGTACAAAAAAATTAAACAAAATGAATAGAACTGATTTTGTGTAGTCCAAGTTAACATTTTGTGTGGAAAATATGTGAACTACGGTTTCATCGATCTTTTGTGCATGCGTACTATCCGTAATGTGTGTATTTTATTTAAACAAGGACCCTTCCCCTGAATTGCTGGTCTATTCCCTGCTGCTACAATTCCCCACTTAAATGTTAACTTGGCCAAGAAATAAACGGAACTTTTTGATGTATTTTTGAAACAACTATTTTTAATTTCTACCATTAACTCCTTCGAATGAAGAAAATACAATTTATTTTGTGTCAAACAGTTTTTTTGAAAACCGCACAACAAAATAGTTGAGTTCAACAAAAAGAATATTTCTGCAAATCTCAAAGGTAAATCTTCAGCCTACCTCGTAACCTTCTCTGTTAAGTTTATATGATAGTAACAATACAAGAAAGTATATCAAGTATACAAGTAGTATATATCACGATTAATTGCATAAATACTTCTTCTTACTAATATTATGTCTAAACATTCATACACCTGACGGAATTAAATATTTCGCTGTTTCTTGTTTAACACATCCCCTGCCCGAACATAAATTGTACAGATTTAAAACATACAGGGCGTACAATTTTGACTGGCATTTAAACAAATCTTATTAGCCTATACGCTTAGGCCAAAATTTTTCATACGATACTTCGGGTTTTCAATATCTTACAAGTTGAAAAATTACCACACGAAACACCATAGTAAAAAAATGGCTCTCGCGAACTTGCGCCTGGCCCTTTAACTCCCTTATAAGGAAGTATTGCAATTTATTAACTTTTGATGGAACAAAAAAACAGAAATTATTTGCACACAAAGCGTTTCAGAATTCTTTACCAACACTTTTAGATGTTTCTAGGTCAGAGGTAATTCACAATATCATTATTAAAATATCCAAAAATTCCCGGTTTTTAAATCATACCTAAACTAATATTATAAAGAGTTAAAATTTGTTTGTTTGTTTGTATGCATGTAGGAGGTAATCTCTGGAACTACTGAACCGATTGAAAAAATAGTTTTACTAATAAAATGCTTCACTATCCCTGAGTATCATAGACTATAATTCATTTTGATAAAAACATTTTTTATTTCAATATTTATTTGTAAATTTAGACGGAAAAAATCTTAGGTTAGGCCTAGGACGATGAAGCAACACATGTATTTGCATTATTATTAAGGAAATGTAGTAAATGGCAAATTATCATTCCAGTCTAACTTTTTGTACGAGACGGCAATAAGATATAACAAACTGATAAGCCCCTACATCAAAGCCTCACCTCAACAACCAGTGTTTTTCAGTACATGAAACAGTATGCACTAAACTTAAATTAAGTAAATAGATATACTTTTTTATACTAAAACCTTTTTGAGGCGCTGGTTGCAAGTTTTAGACCGTACAACGAGCATATTTTAACTTAACATAAGGGCGATAAGGGCTAGCTCAAGTGTATAGCTTTGAATTTTCTTTTAAAGATATATTAAACCGGCTTTGCACGGATAGACAAATCAAGTTAAATGTATATTAACAAAAAAAATATATATATATATACATCACTAATATATTACACTATTTTATTTTTAGT
>JAGFPH010017091.1:6309-18217 GCA_018207615.1 Philaenus spumarius
TGGCGTGCGAAGCACGCAATGCTTTGTGTATTGAAGATACTCCCAATATGCGGAATGGCGTGCGAAGCTAAAGATAGCTTTAAAGATAGCCGAGATATTAGCTGAAAACGGAAAATGTACGATACACGTGGTGTAGATCTAACACAAACATAAAGATTAAGGCAATACATTTTTCCTTTTCTTAACAATATCTTCGTTATCCTTTGAGCTACAGGCAAATTAAAAAAACCATTGTGTTTGTCATTAAATATGTAAACTTTTTTGTCTCTTGTAATGTTTTTGTTAAGTTAGCGGCTTTTGAGATATTTGACATTAAAAATTATAAACAGCCGCCATTTTTAAAATATTTAAAATAATGTTATAATTTTTCGTACAGTGATAAAAGATTACGTAAAAAATATGCATACAAAGTTTAAGCTCAATATCTTTGCTACTTCCAAAAATATTAAGTATTTTGTAAAAATCACATACAGACTGACAGACAGCAAACGAATAAAGTTAGGACACATGTTGTATTACTTATTTCCTTGTTTTTAGCAGACAAATACGCCCGTGAAGTTTCGGACAGTCGAAGCTGGACATCCTGTATATAGGCCTATTTATAAATATATATATATATATATATATTGTAAAAATACTGTCTTTCCCAAAGTTAAGAAAAAAAATATCTGAATTATTACAAACAAAACACAGGTAATATTGAATCTTAATATCAATATTTTAATAAATGAATTTAATATTTTTTATTTAATAAATATAATGAATTATTAAAATTAATAAAATTTATTATTAATTATTTTAATATGATAACAAAAAATACAGTATAAAACTATTTCCAAAACTATTTGCTTATATAAAAATCAAGTTTGGCGTTAACAAAAATATGCTGAAAGTGTGCTGCTTTATTTTTAGGCTAATACATATCAATGTTCTTAATGTCCGTGTTTTCATTCAAATCAGCTGGCTTAACTGTTATAGAGTTGGTAGTGAATCCTTATATGTACAAAGTTTCCCAGCAGCAGTTTTGTAGCGAAAAACAATAAACGTTAGATTCCCAGACAGCACAATGATGTGCTGAGCATGTGCTCAGTACATTCTTTAAGTATATGCGGAATGTGCCACGCATATTCTTGAATATTCCAGAATATGTCTGGCACGTGCTCAGGAAAAGTGAACGTCCGCGCTCATAAAGCGCCTGGCATATGCGAGAAGAATATTCCTATAATATGCTCAGGACATTCTGGGCACGGTTTATAACTGCAATATGAACTACACACATTCTTAGAACATGCTAGGCATGTGCTACACTTCTATAGGACATGCTTAGTATATTTTGGGTACATTCATTATCTCAATATGATTTTTGCACATTCTACATATATGCTGGGCACATTTTACTACCTCAATCTGAGCTACACACATTCTATGCACATGCTGTGCGCATGCTACACTTACATAGAAGATGCCTAGCATATTCTGGGTACATTCATGATCTCAATATGAACCTTGCATATTCTTCGCACATGCTACAAATATACATAGCATATAATCCCAATGTGATATACCTATTATACATATTCTACACACATGATGGGCACATGCTATACTTATGTATAGAACATGTCTAGCATATTCTGGGTAAAATCAATACCTCAATTCAACTAAGAACATTGTGCTGGTCTTAGAAACATTGTATATATAAAATACAATAATTCAAAAGTTATTAATCAAAGTAAATTAGGATCTTTAGATATGAAAAAACATACATATGAGCAAATCTGCAATAATTTCATTGACTTACTTCAAGGAATTGACAAAATACTACATCCCCCTGTTATTGTTGATTTTGATGATAGGGTTATATAATAATCTAATGTGGAAACATAAAAAACTACACTTTTCTGAAACTTTCAAAACCTATTTATTATTGTCAATGTATAAAAACATGTAAGTACAAAAAGAATTAAAACATGATAATTTTAATAACCAGTAGAATCATAACTTGAGAAACATCTTTGTTCTTAGGATGGTCCTGGTTTCCTGCAACAAAATATTCATTGTTTCACAAACAATAACTTAAACCAATGAAATTAACATAACTTTGAAAGAAATGCTGTATAATTCAATATTATTTAATTTTTAAAATATTAATTATAGTATACCACGTTTCAAGCATAGTTGGCAGTATGGAGAAACCCATATGCCATGTTATTCTTACAGATGCTCCGTTGCTAGTAGTCTGCGCGTAAATATGTAGGCTACAAGCACTTAACCGCATTGGATATTAAAATAAAGGTTTCGGTATTGTACGCTCATAATTCAACAAGCAGGAATGACAACTAAAGGGCAGCTAATACTAATTATTCTGTAACTGAAACTAAAGGTCATTTAAGATTTTGTATTATGGTTTAGCATGAAAATGTTCGTAAAGTTCATCGAACTTTTTATGTTATTGTCGAATTTCCAAAAGAAATGTATGGTACCTATTATTTTTGAATTGTATGCTAATTATTATCAATCAAAATTTTGTAATATTTTTTATTGTTTACAAAAATAAAATCTGGTAAACGTGTCCTGGAAAATTTGTTTAACCAAGCAAATTTTATTGGCGGATTGCCCTTCAAATACAAGTATTATGTTAATAATTTTAGTAAATAATAAATCATTAACTGCAGTTTGAGAATGAGTTGTTTCACAAGTAAAAATTATTCACAAATTAATAATAAGTCCTTTACACACACAAAATATTTACCTTATATCGATTGTATTATAAAATTTAAACAGTTTTAATACCGGTACTGTTAATTTGCAATAATTAGCTGTTTAGTAGCACTAGGCTGCTCCATTAGACCCATAATGCCAACTAAACATGAAACGTACAGTAGGAATGACCACCAAATTATTTAAAACTAATAAAATAGGTACTACTAATAATAATGTCTTCTTGTATACCGTTACGAAGCAAAATTAAGGGCTGTAGAAAGTATTTGGAATAAAATAATTATATCTTTAAAGTAAATTAAACCCGAGATTTTCAAATCAGCTGGTAGCAATTTCTGTTGCAGATTTTATATCAAAACATATTATAAAATAAAGGGGAGTAAAGAATGAAGTTATTGTGGAGTAAACATTGTTGTGAGAGAATGACAATTCTTATGGACATGAAGAAATCTTTTATGAGAATATTACATTGAACTAGGCCTATTTATATCAAAATTTAGTAACAATAAGTATGAGATGATAATGTCCTTTAGTTATAAAGTCCTTTAATTACTAGGCCTAGGCCTATAGAACATTTATTTTGCTTATTTGATTAACCAGTTGTAATATTTCAAGGAACTATTCAAACAAAAGTAGATCTAGTGCAAGTCATACCTTTTGCTATATTTAACTTAGTTTTATACTTACAGCTTACAATCCTTTTTTCTTTTATTTTCTTATAGGTTAGGTTAGGTTATGAGGCCGCGCACGTTTTTAACTCAATGAGTACACACGTGAGCTACAGCTCGCGTAGTTTTTCAATTGACGTAAATGTCCCAACGTGTTGTGTTGTGTATTATGTGTTATTTGTGAATGTGTTGAGTAGCCTATATGTTCTCATTTAATCAATTGACGAGCATCAATGAATACAAGAAATAAATTACAAATACTGTGTAGGTTTGATAACGCATGATAAAGAGGAGAAACGGCTTAACTTATAAGAAAATTAAAGAAAAAAAAGACTGTGAGCTGTAGTAAGAATAAAAATAAGTTAAATATATAGTAAAAAATAACTACTTCAATAAGGCAATCAATAACCATATAACCTTTGTACCATTCGGTATCATACCGAATTTTAAGAATTTAAATTTAATGGACTATTGCTAATTACATTGTAAACAAATGTTTAAAAGCAAAATAAATCTATTCTATTCTATTCTATTCTATACAATTATTCTTATTCTGAGTTTAGCAACTAAAAAACTTACAATGAACAACAAGAAAACACAAAAAGTGAAGCACAATGAGATCAGCACTACGACCTGCACAATTTTACTTCTGAAAAGCAAGCAGGTAGTTGCCAGCACTTTGTAATAACTTTAATTAATTTTCTGCAAAGTGTAATTAAGTTTTAAGTATACCTACTACATTTTGATCAATACAAACTAAATAAAAATTTACTTGTGGAGTAGTACTACAATCAAAATAACTTGTTCTTCATTTACTATAAATTAACTTAAGTTATCCATATCAAAAGTTGAATATGCCTAACAGACATCAGTTTATGAGATTAATAGATATATTTAACTATCAACATACATTTTTCGGCGTTCTTTCCTCTACTAAGCCCCTAACCAGCCACTGTTTTGTAGAGCCTGAAATATCTTCAACTGTGGCCTCATCTATATGACAATATCCATAAACATATATAAACATTGATTATAATACAATTGAATAGACACATTTTAATTATAATTTAACATGATGAACATGATAGGTTAATAAGTGTTGTAAAATAAATAGATCTTTAAAAATTCAACTATTATTACAATTATGTTATATTTATTTATTTCATTCCAACGGCAAAACCATTGCATATTGGCTACAAGTAACATGATTAAAATGATAAGTTTTAGTGATAGTCTATATATTTCATTTTTAATAAAATTTTATTATTTTTTATACATATATATAGCCTATCATTTACTTAAGTTACGTCGTATAATAGGCCCTAAGATTAATCAAGTGTTTATGAAATAAGACATAAATGGCATAACAAACAATGACTAAACTGACACACTAAATGTTGACATTAATATTATAATAGATTAAATATGATTTAGATGTATATATATATAGCCTATTTATAACTTTACGAACTGAAAAAATTCAGAAACGTTGGTAAGTTTATGTTCCGGCTGTTATAGTTGTTATATTGTTGAAGTTATAAATGGTTACCGGTACCGGTACTTTGTAAACTGATTGTAAAATAAAACAAAAATAATCACAATAATTTTAAAAAGAACTTACCCCTCGGAAGGCTAATAGGCACTACATGATCGAGTTCCTACTATGTAGCCATAATAGTGTTTAATACACCCCATGTATGTATGTGTATGTATGACAACATTTAATGAGTCAGTATATTCATGGCTTGTTCCACCTAGACAATTTAATAAAGCCTACAGAGTGAAATTTCAACACTCATGGGTAGCCATATATACATAAAAAGTAGGTCTAGTTTCATTTTGGCAATTACTACTTGTTCTTATCAAATACAATAGAATTACTGTCATGTCATGGAGTAATTTTATAAAAACTGGCTGCCTATCAAAAGTTAATAATATTATTACATTTTAAAATATTAACCCTTTCAGGACCAACTTATCAAAAAATTTTAAAGAACTATTTTTTCTCCTTTTTTTGGGTTTAAATTGGTTCATTTTAGGTAGGATATTTTTTATATAACATAAAAATATTTATTAATATACTTTTTTGACATGGTACTTTAAAGTACCGACAGTCCTTTATGACAATTATAGGTTGTTTTCTTATGGTACAAATAAGTACCGCCAGAACTCTTTGCCATAATATAGATTTTATTATATCAGATTTATAAAGCAAAATAAAACAATGTAACATGACAAAACTTTTTTAAATATCTAGAAAAATACAAAAATATTTATTTTGTGAACATGAAATACAATGTAGAGCCTCTAGAGGAGAACTTCATGGAAGTCGGCAAAACAGTTTTTCTTGTCATTGATACATAAAAACACTTTACAATGGCTGCATTTACTGTGAGGCCTAGACTGAATCTTTTTCTTGCTGCAGACCTCACAGCGCCCACGCTTGTTGTCGAACATCGGCCAGTGGACCCCTTTGTTTCCCAGACGGACGTCTCTTGGGACGGAGAACTCACTTTTCCGTCGCTTTACAGAAGAAGATCCTACAGCAATGTCCTCAACCGATCTTCTCTTTCTTTTTGTTGTAGTGTAACTCATTAGGCCCTTTGCAACCATCCGTCTAAATTCTAGAACTGTAGTTTGTTCAAACAAAATTCCATAAATGACATAGGAATTCACAAATGTAATGTCCATCAAACCCCAAAACAATCTATGCCACCACTTGACAGATTTTCTATCAACGTTGTAGAGAGCTCTGTAGCGATCAGCAAGATCGACCCCTCCCATCAGTATGTTGTAATCCTTTACAACCTGTGGGCATTTAACATCTATTCTAGAGCCATTTTTTTGAGTCCGTTTTACTTTAGTTTCTTCTGTTCCATGGTAATTTGAAATAAGTAAAATTGACTTGCTATCTTTCCACTTAAAAATACCAACATCAGCACTTGAATAGCGATGGTCCCAAGATCCTCGTTCTAAATATGCATCTGATTTCATGTCAGGTATGCCTGCTCTGTCACTTCTTAGCGTTCCACAAGCCAAAACTTGTTCATTTTTCAGCCTCTCTAAAAGAGGAATAGATGAAAAGTAGTTGTCAAAAACAACTATACGTCCCTTACCCCAATGTTCTTTAGTTAGTGACAGTACAACCCGTTCGCCCAAACCGTATTCCTTAAATTCATTTTCCACAGTTTCATTTTTTCCCTGGTAAACTTCAAAATTTAATATATAGCCTTTTTGGTCACCTAAGCACCATAGCTTGTAGCCTCGTTTTATGGGCTTTTTAGGATTATACTGTTTTAGTGAACTGCGCCCTTTGAAAAGGATCATTGATTCATCAATACTAAGTTCACGTGTACCATTATACAGAGTTTTGAATTTTTTGTTGATCATATCAATAAAAGGCCTCAGCTTGTGCAATTTATCTTTTGTTTGAGGAGTAATGGTACTGTTGTCATTTATGTGAAGGTTTGATAAAATTTCAACAAATCTTGTCCTAGTCATAGCAGATGATACAGGTCTCACATTCAAATCATCTGATGTGGACCAATAGTTCTTCAATGAAGGGATTACATGGTACCCCATAAGAAAGTTAATACCGATGAATACTAGAAGTTCTTCTTCTTTTAAATTAAGGTTCTTACCTCTTTCAGTAGCATATAAGTTGGATTGGAAAACAAGGTGTCTTACGATGTGTTTATCGAAGAACTTTAAAAACACTTCTGTGGCTGTTTTGCATCCTTCAAACTGTCCTTCAACAGGGCCTGGAAAGGAACAGAACATTTAGGTCCTGCAGTAATCAAGAGTATTTATTTCATAGAATTTATTGGAACGAAGTTCCTTTGCGGATTGTGGTAGAAGTTAACAAATTTGTATACAAAACAATCTAATAATAAATGGCAATTGAAAGATTAAAATTAGTGTGTATGTTGCCGTTAAGGCTGGTAAAAGAATTGAAGAAAAGGCGTGATGGACTTATACATAAAAAATATATATTAGGCTAAGCTTTTATAAAATTAGTATTAGTAAGTAATGACAATTTTCTCACCTTCATTGTCATTATAAGTAGGAACCGTTGTAGTTAGGTCCTTCTTCTTCCACTTGCGGTTGATGTCATCTCTTTTTGCTACCTTTTTCTGGTCGTTATCATCTTTCTTAGATTTAAGCTTACTTTTAGTTTTCTTTTGGTCTTTCACCCTCTTTTTTGGATTGATTTTGGATCCTACTATCTTATTGTTTTTATTCTGGCCAGGCTTTTTTTCTTCAAGATTGTTCAAGCTGCTTGCAATGCTTGTGGGTTCACTGGGCTCAACCAAAGCTATTATTTGATTGTTGTCAGGATTTTCAACATTTTCATAGGCGCCTATAGCAATCAAGTCATTAAATACATTGTCAAAATTATTCACCGATGATTGGTCTAGGCCTAAAACATTGGTGTCCTCACTACGGCCTATGGCGGTTTCTTCATTATGGTCTGCGGTGATTTTTTCTTGGCTAGGATTAGGTCTTGTTTCCTGCAATATGCAATCATTTGAACTTTGAACTAATTCAATATTACCTAACCTAGGCCTAAATCTTATAGTGTCACTTAGACTTGCCTGCTCGGCACTGTTAGTAATGATCTCTTCCAATTCACTGTTATTTGGCTTTGTTCCTTTTAGGCTAGGGATGCTATTCCGGATTAAATTATGTTCATTTATAGGCCTAACTAATATGTCTCCACTACCTGTACATAACCATTCATCTTCATCACAAAAGTCATCATCACTGGCATCTGAAAGCACATTCACGTCAGGTATCTCTTCAATAAGGATATTTTCAATATCCTCGTCAGCCAAGATATTATCTCGATCCATAATTAACCACTAATTGAATAACACTGTTGCTCACAGCCTACACTAATTTTTATTCACAAAAAATAACCCACAACAGAAGAAAACTGAACAGCTGTTTATAGCACTGCTGTTGCCATAGAGTCCTGAAGGTACTAAAAAGTACCACTTGCAATTTAGTTTGTAAATATTGTCACACACCTTTACAGGGCTAAATAAAATATGGATAGACTACATAAATGTATAAAGAATTCAATTTTGTAAGAAGTATGACGAAAATTTAATTGTATCACATTATAAAAAAATGATAAAAATTGGGTTTATAAATCAGTCGGTTACCATGGACACAGTACCAGTCAGTGCTACAATCTGTTAGCAAAAATTGAAAATACTAGCAGAAATTTATATTTTAGAGGATGGTAATAGTACTCTGAAGTACCTTCAGTCCTCTAATGGGTTATATATCAGTTATTTATGTAGAAATAGGTCTCAACAAGTAGTGGTACTTAAAAGTACCGTGAGTCCTGAAAGGGTTAATAGGCCCTGTATATTGTATGACTTAAAAACATACTGTGATGGGTTAGATATAGATATGTATTTACTCCTATTTAATAAATAGATGTAAAAATAAACCTTCCAATTAGTCAATATTGATATCGTACAATATCATTTCATATCGGTCAAAATGTTTAGTTTGCCAAACATTAGGCCTACAGTTTACCAACTCCTGTGTAAATTGCACATTTAGAAATAAGAAACATAATTTAGTACATCCAAAACTAATCTGACCTAACTACACTAAGTTAACTAGTCACATTAGAATAGGCTATGTTTGAAAGTCAAATGAGATATACATTTAGGTTATAGGTTACCAAAACAATTTTAATCAAAATTTAACCATTATTGTTCAAGACTGATTCAAGAGTGATTCAAGAGTAAGACCTTATCATGGATGTAAATTTTAAGTTACAATACTAAGGCAGTTAAATATATTACTTTTGGTAGCCTGTAAAAGTTACTTTTGGGGTAAGTTAAAGACAGGAACAGCCACTTCTTTTATATACTAGGCCTATATTCTGAAAATATAAATTCACAACACATATTCATAAATGACAAAAAGTGTCTTCCCATAATCATAATAAAAGTAAGTAAATTAGCACAAAATTAATTGTAGGACTAGGACCTATGGTTTGACTTTAGAACTTACCTACTGTAACTAGTTGGTTTAGGCATAGGTTAACTTTATTTTATGTATTTTTATATTTAATGAATGCGAGTAGGCTAAAATTGAACTGTTCAATTAGAATGCAATGCCCTTTGTTGATCATTATGTTTTTAACCACTTGCATGTTTTACTATGTAAAACATATACATTTCTTTGTTTATAGGGAACATCTATTAATATAGGCTAATACATATCAAAAGCTAACCTGATCTAACTTGTCAAAGTAAGTCGAACACTAGTTTTACCCAGTGAATTATATATATTTTCAGAATCTTTTTGGCGTAAGTTTACTATTCGACCCTAGACTAATATTTTTGTAGACAATGACGTTGTTTTACATCCTACTGTTAAATGTTGAATACAGGTAATCATACTGTGACTAAATATTATAAGTTAGACATTTAAAAAAAAATTATTATTCTTGCATTTCTGTTGCCATAGGTTAGCCTAGGGTCGAATAGTAAACTTGCACCATTTTTTTACGGGTGTTTTCGTTGTTACCCTAAAAGTAATGTTTATGTTATATTTTAATTATGATCTAGTAGGCTATTTATTTTACAGTAAAATTTACTTACCAAATGAGTAAAGACCTGATCAAGACTTGACTGTGTTTGGAGGAATCTAATGGAGCAGGACTGAAAAGCTGTCAAAGCAAGAAAAAACAAAAAAAAGTTAAATAAATCATATAGGGCCCTAGTTACATTAATACCTAGTAAAAATACTGTACATCAGTAATTTGATAACACAATAATTATAATTTAATAAGCTAACCTACAAGACTATGCAACTATAATACAAGGGCCTGTGTATACATACATTAGTGTACCCTACACAAAAAGGTTACTATTAAAATTAAAAAAAGCATAGGCTATTAAAAATGTAGGGTATACATTTTACTGCCATGAACCAGAAAATTATTAATTTTATAACTCATGCACTTTAAACTTGAAGTTGAATGAACAATGTTTCCGTAATTAATGGAATACAACAAAAATGAAAAGTCTAGTAATGAAATTATAGAATACCACTACATTTTGCGTAGTGGCAATATCATAAACGCTGTGTTGCAACCTAAAAAAAGCCGTAACTAAACTCACAGCCTCTAGTCACAGTATGTTTCCAGTCTGTAAACATATTATATTAGCCTAAGTAAGTTGGTAGCACTTCTCATTTTTCTAAACAAATTTTCAACTGATTCTAGGCCTGATTTAACAAGTTGCCTCTGAGTGGCATTCTAAAAATTTGCCTTTAGCCTAAATATTATTACTAACCTTTCACAATAAATAGGCTAATAACTACCACACTAGGTTTCATGGATTTGCTTGTATATTTATGACATTCGAAACTATGACAAATGCATGAACAAACAATTAATTATAACAAAGTAGGCCTAGGCTACGCCTAAAGAGAAGGTTTACCTAGGCTACACAGTACTTTGAAAATATAACCATCATTTAAGTTCAGTTATTATACATATGACAGTAGCATAAATATAATTTAAAACAAGTTGTACTGATTAACTGATATATATACCTATATAGCCTACTTTATACACATGCAAGACCTCTAGGCCTAGAAATTTACTTTAGGTTAGGTTATGTTTATGTTATAATATTGAAAAATCAAAATAAAATGCTGTTGTTGTTAATTACTTTCAGATAGGCATATTACAGCCAATTTTCGAGTTTACCAATAGCAATCTGAGTTTTCACATGCAATTTTATGTTTACTGTTAGAAAACTCTTATGCATTCTACTAGTAAGTTACGGTTTAGAGGTTATGAAACTTATAAAGTGAATTACATAGGCTAATTACAGCCTAAACATAGGCGTAGGCTAGTTTAAAATTATGAATTCGTAAAAACAACATTAATTTTAACATCTTTCATTCGATTTATGGACATATTTATTAAGTCAGAAATAGTTTAAAATAAATCCGAAATTGCAATACTGGCCTAGGCTAGTGAATTAATTATAAATGAGAATTTCTAAAGACAAATACTACTGAAATATATATTATTTTAAATTATATTTACTAAATAATTGTAAAAGTACTTACCACATAAGTGAAGAGCTGATCATACAAAAGTGATTAAATAAGAATGTCGAAAATAATCTGGCCGACAGTAGTGTAGAGAGTAGAATATTATGAGACAATGTACAATGGAAAGGCAAAGGATGACTCACTGCTCACTGCGTTAGTGCGTTCGAACCGTTTCATGTAGAATGGGGATGGGGAAGAATGGTTGAAATTGAACCCAAGTAACAAAGTAACGGTTGTATTTTATTGGTACCCCACACCCAAATAATATAATGTTAAAACGGCGAAGTATGTTCGTACTCTTCTAAATCAACCATCTTAGCGCTAAATATAGTTTGATTTTACAGCCTTTGTTAGTTGTAAAGAATAATATGTTTGGGTGTTTTACTTTCTCCCCCTATACCATAGTATATGGAGAAAGTATT
>JAGFPH010017092.1:0-14170 GCA_018207615.1 Philaenus spumarius
GTAGCCCTAAATTTGGATTTTGGTTTCCATTACTGAAACATGTTTTTCTTCCTGACCTAATAATTTTTATAATATTATATTAATATTTTTTTTAAATTTCTTTACGCGTTGCTATAATATAGTGAAACAAAGTGAAATATTCTTATAAGAATAAATGTATTTTTAATTTTAAATTATTCAGTTCAATTATAATATTTCTTCTCTAAAATTAGATATTTTCAAATAATATACTTTTCGATTAAAATAAATATTCCTAATTCTTAATTCTCCTTTCAAAGTATGTAAACCTATGTTTTTGTTAGCCGTTTTATAGTAGGAACATAAAAACTGATGTTTTCTGAAAAAGTTTTTGAAGTTGATAGGCCCTAAATATTTTTATACCCTTCTATTAAAACTAAGTTACAAAACTTTTGTATAATTTTTAAAAAAATTCAAAAATACTGCTGCAAGTTATGTAGGCCTAAATTTGGATTTTGGTTTCCATTACTGAAACATTTTATTCTTCCTGACCTAATAACTTTGTAATATTATATTAATAAATTTTTTAGTTGCATGTATGAATTCATTGGATCTTTTTCTATAAAAAATATATGGAACACTTTTAAATTGGGATACAATTACTATTTTTTATAAATTTTTGAAAATACTCAATGTTCCAATTATTTCTACTTCGGTTGAGTTGTCATTTCCCAAAATCAATGTTTTACAGGATTCTCTTGAAATGACCCCTGTTGGCGATTCACAAAATGAGACTCGGTCACGTTTAGGTAGGCGTCCTAAAAAAATAATGTTTAACTATACAAGACAATCTCAAGAGCAAATCGAACAAGTAATTAATAAAAAACATGGCACATCAAGAAATATTATTACTGCACAAGAAAAAACTGTTTTAGTATCAGTTAGACCTGGGCGAGTAGCAAAATCAAAAAGTGTGAAGAGAATAGCTGAGATTATAAGTGACTTAAATGATTATTACTCCCAAGAGGCTGATCGTAAAAGAAAAAAACAAAATAATAACTTTGCTGTGAACTCAAACCGATTACATCGGATGCGTAATTATGCTAATCTAAGACGCACAGAAGAATCAATAACTGAAAGAAATCAGCGGCTTCAAAAAATGCGTAAACAAGCATCTCAGAGACGAGCAGTCGAGACTATTGATAGTCGCCAACAAAGGCTGGAAGAAGATCGCCGAAGACATGATAGGCGTCTAGAAGCTCTCAGATTGAACCAGTTAAGTATTTACAAAATAGCTACAACCATTAATACTTCTTATCATAGTTTAAAACCTTTTAGGGTAAGTTGCATTCACTGTACAGCTTTGCATTTTCCAGAGGAACGAGTGAAAAATAACACTCATCCTGATTCCTTTGGAGGCTGCTGCTTGCATGGTAGGATCGACATTGCACATTCAGAATTTCCAAACAAGTTAGTGCGACTTTTCCTTCAAAGACATCCACTTTCTGGTATATTCCATAAAAGGATTCGTAATTTAAATGCATGCCTTGGCTTCCTTCAATGGAGATGATGATCGTACCATCAATAATCGAGGTATATATAACTACATTGCAAGCGGTCAACTTTATCACAAACTCAATATTGCAGCTCACCCAAGGCAAAATTCTGAAGGTGATTTGAACGGCCTCAATATGGACAGATATACTTTTTAGATAATGAAGATGCTGTTAGTGAAAGAATAAACAATCCCATTAACCATGGCATCAACAAAGATCTCTTGAATTATTGGAACTTCTTTTAAGATCTGTAAATCCTTTTGTACATGGTTTCATGATGATGCGGGAAGTAGAAGAAGAAGCAAATAATCTTGCTATCGCAGAAGGAAAACAGGCTCCTTATATTAAACTGCTTTTTGCTATACCTGATAACGTTGATCATAGGAAATTTAATATTCCGGTTCAGAATGATGTATGTGCTGTTGTCACACTAAACGCCGATCAAATTTTCCCAGAAAAAGAATTAGTTATTCGTCAACGAGGAAAATCATATTGACAATCGTGTGGAACCATTTACATATCCATTATTTTATCCAAAGGGAACTTTTGGATTCTCTTTAAATCTTCCTTTGAAGACACCATATTCCAGCCGTCAACATGTGACTAGACTTGAACTTGCTCAATATCGATTAGCATTTAGACCTGGACTAGCCAAAGATATTCCGTCTGAAGCCAACTTGAATAAGCTTGATCTTCGGCTTTTAAGATTCAATGCATTACACTTTGGTGGTCGTTTGTTTCAACAATATCTGGTAGATAATTTTATAAGGGTAGAACAAGATCGTATCCAATGGATCAAAGCCAATCAAAAAAAACTTCTTGCTGATAACTATACAGGTGTTATGTAGTTTTTAAATGAACTGGCAGTGAAAAATAACGCTGTTGTTGGTGAAAAAATTACCGTACCTTCTTCGTTTCCAGGATCTACAAGATATTATAATGAACACTTCGAAGACGCTATGGGAATAGTTCGTCGTTACGGATCACCAGATTTCTTTATCACGATGACTTGCAATCCTGATTGGCCAGAATTTAAAGAAGCAGCACGTCTACCTTTTGAAGATGGCTCAATTTTAGAACAACTAGCACAAGACCGACCAGATTTGATCGCTAGAATAGCTAAACTTAAGTTTCATGATTTGATATACGAATTGGATAAGAAACAAATTTTTGGGAAAGTTTCTGCCTTTGTTTATACAATAGAATTTCAAATGCGTGTATTGCCTCACATGCATCTTTTACTTATCATGTCTCCTGAAGATAAAATTCATAATAAAGAATAACTTGATGATCTCATTTCAGCTGAAATTCCTAATTCTGATGATCAACAATTGGATCAACAATTGCGAGAATTTTTTAAGAAGTGGATGGTCCACAATCCATGTGGAAAATTAAATCCAAATGCAGCATATATGGTCAACAAGAACGGACGCATGCAATGTCGATTTGGTTTTCCGAAACCACATGTGGAAGTTACATCTTTAACTGATGATCAAAAACCTAAATATCTTCGTCGTTATGACACAAAATTAGATATACTAATCCTAATTTTTCCTATGAGCATGCCATTTACTGTAAGGATGCAGAAAATCATAGGGTAACAAGAGACAATCGCCATATCTCCACTTATAACCCTTATCTTCTTAAAAGATATAACTGCCATATAAACGTAGAGTATGTTGGAAGTATCAGAGCAGTTAAATATATATACAAATACATTTATAAAGAACATGACTGTGCATTTATTAAAGTTATCGAAGACCAAAGAAGACTCAATTATAATGAGGCAGACACCTTTATTCAAGGACGCTGTATTACTTCACCTGAAGCATGTTGGCGACTTTTTGGCAATGAAATTCAGAAAAAAAGCCATACAGTTCAACGATTAGATATCCATCTTCCTGGTAAGTACAGAATTGCAAATTTGTAACAAACTCAAGAGGATTTAGCTAACATTGGACTGAAATATTCAACTTTAGAAGCCTATTTTCACCACAATCGAAATCTAAGACAACAGCATATTGAAAATCAACAAGAAGTCAATTACCACTACTATTGGCAGATGCCTGAATATTTTAGATGGATTGGAAAGACAAGTATGTGGGTACCCAGAATTAAAAATATTCGTATTATTGGTAGGATACACAGTGTCAATTTCGTATCACAACCAGAACTTTATCATCTACGTTTGCTTTTATATCATGTTATAAAGATGCTATTGGTTTTGATGATTTACTAACTGTGAATGGAGTAAAACATGCAACTTATAAACAAGCATGCCTTGCTCGAGGGCTTACTTACGACGATAGACAGTGGATTGAGAGTCTACAAGAATCTTCTATTTCCAAAATGCCCAGGGAAATGAGAACACTTTTTACTCAAATTCTTATTTTTGGATCTCCAGAGAATCCTAAGGCTTTGTGGGAAACATTCAGAGAAAATTTAGCTGAAGATTTCATACGAGAAGCAAGAAGACATGCTGGTTCTGTGGATGAGGCAATAAAACGAGCTTATCGAGTAATAGCGCATAAGTTAAACACCGAAGCAACTGAAGGTCGAAACTTTTGTTATTGGGTTCAGCGATTCAACATGGATGATATCGAAGATTATGAAAATGAACAAAATCAAGAGATATTAAGTGTAAATGAGAATGCTGCACTTGGAGTTCAAATGTATGAACTTCTTAAAGGTAGGCAGTTAGAAATTGTGAATAAAATACTAAATTCGTGTAACAATGAACAATCTGTATCAAAATGTTATTTTATTGATGGTCCAGGTGGAACTGGAAAAACATTTGTCTATAAAACTCTATATTATATTCTCTCTGGTAAAAAAAAAAATGTCAAATGTATGGCTTTCACTGGAATGGCTTCAATTCTCCTTCCTAATGGACAAACCTCTCATAAAACCTTTGGACTCAAAATTCCATTAACTCCTGAATCAAAACCTAATATTAAACCTGGATCTGCTAAAGCTAAAGCACTTGCTAAAATTGATGTTTTTTAAATGGATGAGGCACCTATGTTACCCAAATATGGTTTAAACAACATGGATCATTTACTCCGTTCTATAGGAAATTCTAATTTACCATTTGGTGGAAAAGTCGTGGTGTTGGGAGGAGACTTCCGGCAATGTTTGCCTGTTCAACCACGTGCTAACCGTGGCGAATTGGTGGACATTTCACTTAAAAAAAGTAATCTTTTTCAATATTTTTATTTCTTTTTACTAACAGAAAATATGTGGGTGGATCCTGATCAAAGAGATTTTGCTGAATATTTATTGAAAATTGGTAATGGAGAGTTACCTGCAAATACGATGGATGAAGTTGAATTACCAATTGATATTATTTCCAATGGAAACATTATTGATGAAATATTTGGTGACTGTTTAGCATACAACAGATACGAAGATATGAAGTACAGAGCCTTAATTAGCACCTCTAAATAAGGAAGTGAATCAAATTAATGATGAAATTATACAGCGTCTACCTGGAGAATTCAAAATATATAAAAGTTATGACAGTGTTAAAGATCAACCAGAAGGAGCCCTCCAATTCACACCTGAATTTCTTAATTCTATTCAGATTTCTGATCTTCCACCACATGAATTGAAGTTGAAAAAAAATACAATTATAATGCTTTTATGAAACTTGGATGTTTCTGAAGGACTGTGTAATGGAACGAGATTAATAGTAAATGAACTGAGCAATAATATCATTAAAGCCAAGATTATTACCGGTGAAAATTCAGGACGAGATGTTCATATTCCTAGGATCATTTTAGATTCTAGCAAAAGTCAAATTGGATGTACATTGCAGAGGCATCAGTTTCCCATTAAACCAGCTTTTGCTATAACTATTCATAAAGCACATGGTCAAACATTCAAAAGAGTTGGAATTTATTTATTAAGTTCTGTTTTTATGCATGGTATGTTGTATGTAGCTTTTTCTAGAGTTAAAAGAAGAAGTGACTTAAAAGTTCTTTTACCTCAAGAGAATAACCATCATACTAGAAATGTAGTATGAAAAGAAGTATTAAATAATACTGAGAATGAAGAACAATTTAACAATATTGATTTTTTTCATAAGTACTTTTAAGATTGTTATGACTTTTACCGGACTTTTTATGTGTTTATTTATTTCCACATCTCCATCAGACGCCTCAATAATAAAAAAATTTCCAAGCCCTGACAATATCCCCAACACATCAATTAAAAACCTGGCTCATCTACCATCAAATTTCTCCCCTAAATAAATTGAACTTCAACACTTCCCATCTCATAGGAAAGTCACCCAAACCCAAGCATTGAAAAACACTAAAACATCATATTTACTTATCATATTGGACGTTTTAAGTGATCATCAAAATCAACTTAATAACTTACCATCTTCTCACATACAATTAAGGACATTCTACTCACACCCAAACAGTGAAGAACATTAAAACGTCATATTTTTGTATCATACTAGAAGTTTTAAACTGTCATCAAAATCAACTTGGTACTTTTCATCTTCTGCCATACAATGAAGAACATTCTACTCACACAATAATGTACATACAAGAACAGTGAAGAACACTAAAACGTCATGTTTTTGTATCATACTAGATCCTTTAAACGTTCATCAAAATCAACTTGGTAACTTAACATCTTCTCACATACAATGAAGAACATTCTACTCACACACATATATACCCAAACAGTGAAGAACACTAAAAGTCATGTTTTTGTATCATACTAGATCCTTTTAAACGATCTTTAAAATCAACTTGGTAACTTAACATCTTCTCACATACAATGAAAAACACTCTATTCACACACACACACACACACACACACATATATACCCAAACAGTGAAGAACACTAAAACATCACGATTTTAAACTAGATCCTTTTAAACGATCATCAAAATCAACTTGGAAACTTAACATCTTCTCACATACAATTAAGAACATTTTACTCACACATGTACATACAAGAACATTGAAGGACACTAAATGTCATGTTTTTGTATCATACTAGAACTTTTAAAAGGTCGTCAAAATCAACTTGGTAACTTAACATCTTCTCACATACAATAAAGAACACTCTACTCACACACACACACACACACACATACCTAAACAGTGAAGAACACTAAAACATCATGTTTTTGTATCATACTAGAACATTTTAAGCGATCATCAAAATCAACTTGGTAACTTAACATCTTCTCCCATACAATGAAGAACATTCTACTCACGCACATATATACCCAAACAGTGAAGAACACTAAAACGTCATGTTCTTGTATCATACTAGATCCTTTTAAACGATCTTCAAAATCAACTTGCTAACTCAACATCTTCACGCATACAATTAAGAACACTCTTCTCACACACATACATTGACAAATACATAAACAATGAAGAACACTATAAGAATGGTCATGTATCTTTCTAACCACCAAAGGACTCTCCCTGAAGCAGAATTTGTATGTTCTAGGATAAGTGAATCAGCGCAATGCAACAATGTATTTATTTGTATGCATTTTATTACAATATAGAAGTACGTATTTTTTTATTTATGATGTATGTATTTGAAAGTAATAAAAGTTTGTACCAATTTAGATTACAGTTTTTTGTGAGCATGTTTTATTATATTATATTACACAATATTATCAACTCACAATCACACACATGACATACATACTGAAGAAATGGTGAATTAAAAGTTTTTTTCTCACTGTTTAAATTTTCTTAAACTGTTTACATTTTATATGCATTTTTCACTAAATAAAATGTTTAATGTCTGAACTTTATATATTGGCTATAAATGAACATAAACAACAACAACAACAAATTTAACCGAGCAGAGCTCGGTCCCCTGGTACTAAGTATTATAATACGTAAGTAAAGAACGTTTTGTAAAGATGGTTTAGTAATACTGTATATAAATTACTTAGTCCACGCTATCTTTGCCTGGCAACTATAATGAAATTTGACCTTTCCAGTAGGCCTATATGTAGGAAATTCATTGTAAATATTATATATTTTGTCTCAGATTCAAATAAATACTTTTCCATTAGCGAAATAAAATTTATGAACACATATCAAAGGCTTGTGAAATAATCACTGTCACCCTACTTATATACTCATAATAATAAGTATGAGTCACACAATAGTAATCAATAACTACTTAAACACCGGAAGAGTTTCTCAACTACAAGAACAGTTTAGAGTAGTTTCGGATATAAGGATCACTGAAGTTCTAATTTAAACGATCCTATTTAAGGGGATTTTACAGCTGTGATTTAAATGCAAGGGGAAAGAAGCACTGTTTTGACAGTTGTAGTTCCAATCAATATTTGGTAATTTGTATTTTTCTGTATATTATTTCTATCCCTTCCTTTATTCCATAAAAAAGGCATTTACTTATTTTTATACCAATCTATATGTATTTATAGGAATAAGTAAATATCTAAATATATAACTATTTATAACTATATAAATTTTATATATTACATATCTAGTTATATCTATTAATATCACTTTTGTATAAACAAGTTATCTGCCACAATGTCGCGAAATATCTTGCAAACTGATATAATTTTTGTAATATTTTTGTCGAGTCTGGTTTATTTTTGTTCTGAAATATTTGGCTACCTTAATAAGAAAATTATTTCATCAGCTTGAAGTTATTATACTTTAAAGTGGTACAAAAAGAGTATAAAAGGTTTTAATAACACTAGCCATAAGATGAAGAAGTGGAAAAAAGTCTTAACAAATTTTAAATCATAGCTACTTTAGCAGACACAGTCTAAAAATATTAAAATATTAAAATATATTAGTAAACCTTTAAATTGTAAAATTAAGTCTAGAAAAAATGTGCATTACTCTCTATCTATTCATAATTAACGAACCTGTTCAAAAAGATTGCTACTCCTCTAAATACTATTGAATCTTTGTTCTGAAACTACATTTTATATCTGAAATCTCAAGCGCAAGGTGTAGAAGAAAAAAAATTATTATAACTTCTTTAGTAGGCGCAGTATCTAATTAGTGCAAAATTATTGTAAACTTCCTAAATATAACAAATTTCTTTGTATGAAACTGTTTTATACGAACAACCCATACTGCAAAGTGTTACCAAAAAGAAATCGCAGAACAAAAGTTTACTGCATTTCCTTAGGAGACACAATATTGAGGTTGATAAAAATTGTTCAAATGCCTTAAATATTTCAAAAATGTTTTGGCAGTACACTATTCATTAAATACTGCAACCCTAAGCGTCAGGGTGAAATAAATTTTTTAGTGGTTATCTTATGGGAACTTCGTACCAAATGTTAGTAAATAGTTACTTAGAAATTTATCTGCGTGTGTAGGTTGAGCTGACAAGTATTTTTCTTACAAGTACTACTTTAAGATGACTTTTTGCCTCATTCATAGGGTAAGAATAACAAATTATCATCCGGAGCTGAAAAGTACACTCAATGATTTTTAACGGACACTTTTCTGCCCGCTAAATCATATGTTAGTAAAGCAGCTGCTGAAACAACAATGCATTAAAGAACTTCCGTGTCTGTGTATTCTTGGCACAAAATTATTGTTTTTGTAAATATCAATGCCAGTGTTTTAATTAAGTTTCTTCCACAGTAAATGGATAATTATTTTACAAAACTGTAGCTTGAGGTAAAATATGTCTTCAGGGAAGAAAGTATCTTAGTCTCTCTCAAGAAAATTACCGTTCTAGTAGAGTTTGTGTGATACTTTCCTCCCTTAAGAAACAAATTACTATTTAACGTTGCTTACCATTTTAAAATTGAGATAATTATAATAAATTAATGGTCATGTGATACATGATTTTACAGATTATTTTAGTCTTGATTCAATTTAAAATTTAACTATCAAATCATTATATTTTACTATTTATTTTAAGTAAAATATAAACATTTACTTTTTTATCTGCCATCTAAAAACCATTTAGAAAGTTAGTTTAAACAGTCATTCTTCAACTGTATTTTGTTACAATTTACTAGTGGTAAATATGTCACACAATCCATTTACCATACCGTTGTACGTCTTATTTATTATTAATAAGTTGTTTATTCGAGACGGATAACAATAAATCAAAAGTAACTTTTAACTATACATTAACGCTTTTAAAAACAAACGTCGTAGTTTCGTCTATATTGGTAAGGGTACACCATTTCGATAGGACTATAAAAATACTAGTATAATATTTATTTAATGTACATAAAGTAAGAAGTAAATGACGAACGCCTGCTTTATGGGAGTACGAGTTAAAAGGGCTACAGTACAGTAAGCCCGAGCCAGCTGCGCGCGTGGCCTTCAAAGCAGGCGGGGGCACATTTCTAAAAACATTAGTCGCGCCAGAGGGACGTTTTATTACAAGTCAGGTATACAAAATTCAATATATTATTGTAATATATGGTAAACATTATATTACAAGCTAAGAACGGTGTTATAGTTTTCATTAAAAAATGTGATAAAATACATTGACAATGTACGAGAGCGTGCAAACCAACACGCGCAGCTGGGCAGTTTCACGCAATATTTTGACTTGTATTCAAACCACGATTGTGACTGACACTGTGCGCCTACAATTCATTTTTTTTAAATCAAATTTTAGTTCGTTTTATGATCTAAAACTTTGTCACTGATGAAATTTTCCTGACCAAGAAAGAACAAAATTCGCCGCAGGTCACATATTTTCATGTCATATTCTGAAGATAAAAATTTACTTTGACATTATTTTTGTATTACAAATTAAATACTTGCTATACATTAACCCTTTTTAAATGTGTTTATACCGTATGCACTGTTAGGGTCTACAAACAAAATACAAAAATTCATATTTTTCTATCAACATTAAGTCAGTATAATCGTGGTGTAAATAAAGTCGTTGGACGCGGTACACTGGTAGAATGTCAGCAGGACGGCTAATGCACTAGTTGCCGCGCGCGCAGCTGGCTTGTGCTTACTGTAAGTATGCGGTAGGGATACTAATGATGAAGGCTCTGGTCGGAAGAAACAATATTGGTCAGTTCCTAGGGTTTTATTCTGCACTATCTTGTTAAAGATTAGTGTGTAATTTGCGTGTTTTATGAATTCGTTTATATTTCACTTAATTAACACGGTAATATTGAAAACTAATCAAACTATTTTCTATACTTATAATATTCCCACTTAATGGACACTCAGTATAAGTTTGTGCAAGAATGTCATAATTATGTATTTATTTGTGACAAGACTTAAACCCACACATAAAACCAATCAGTATTTAGCTGAGAATTAAAACCCAAATATCGCACAGCAATGTACTTTAACTAACTTATTGGGTTTTTATCACATCCATTCAAACCACAGAGAATATTATTTATTCATATAGGTCGCACTGGTTGAAATACTGTTCGCAACATGTTATTACATAACAGAACGCGCCCCCATAGTAACGCACCCTTCGTGTCGCAGTTGACTCATTGCGATAAATGAACGTTGTTACTACTCTGGGTGAGCGACACGAGGGTGAATATTTAAGCATCCCTTCCTTGTATGTTAGGCATAAAATACACAATATGGACGTTGATGTACTATACACTGACTGTGAACACCCGACACCAATGTTTAACTTTCGCTCTTGTTCGCGTTATGCTCAACCAAGCTTGGTTCATGTTTGTATAATAAGGCTGCCGACTTCGACTATGTATGTTAATACATAAAAAAACAAAAAAATTACGAAAGTGAATATACTTATATAAGAATTTTATTTTGTAAATTACATTAACACAATAAATTGTTCGCCTATTTTAAGGGATATGGTGAGACGATTTTTCTAAAAAATATTTTAATCTCTTTAAAATTAATAAAATCAACAAAACATTCCTTAAAAAACAAAACTAAAAATAATTAATAAAATATAACAACTTTGCTAAGTACTTAAACTGAGTTTTAAAACAATAATATTACTATAAACATTTACAAAAGAATATACTGTTGCAGATATAATTCAAACAAAATACTCTTTAAAAAAAAGTTACGTCTTATAACGTAATCAATTAATATACAGAGTGTTCATAAAGTCCCTTTAGCCCCCTTTATTAATTTTTGTTATTGAAAATAAGTTCACAAAACATTGTATTGCACAATATATCTTGTACTGCATAACAGGACACATTTATTTTGGACATATCTGATCCTTTATGATTTTTTGGGGCTTGAGAGGGCTAGGGGGAGGGGGGGGTTAAAAATTTCAAATATAAAGGTAGGCCATGTAATACACCATTGAAAAGCTTATTAAAAGCGAAACAGAATGACGAAAACTAGAGCTTAGTATCTTGCTCCGTTTCAAAGTTCAAAGTTCTGGAAAATTATATTGTTATCGTAGCATCAAAGCGGGTTATTAATTTGTTAGTATTAGGAATAAGTAGGTTGCATGATATTTTCCAGATCTTTAATTAATTATTTTTATAATTTGACAAATAACTAAACAAACTGTCATAAAAAGAATGGAAGAAGAAAATTGTCGTTAATTTTGGGGCGAGGTTATGGATATTTAATCATCTCTTTCACCCATCCCCAACATTTAACATTACAAATTGATTACATAAAACATTTTGTACATACAAAAACTGTAACTTTTAAAATAATAACAAAGATTAGATATGATTTGTAAAAATATGAAACAATAGTCAACAAAATTTCTTTACACAAATAAATATTATTAATAATAATAAAAATAAATGCCAATGGTTGTATAAAATGCATCCATACAAATCAAACGTTAACATAGTTTGAGCGAAAGAGAGAGAGAGATGGAATGATTAATGGAGTTACAACATTTATTTCGGGCGAAGTTTCCATCAGGTTCTCTCTTTCACTTGCACTTAACATAAGCGTAAAACGAAGTAAAAATGTTTTTGGCTATTTAAAAAGATTGGAAAAAGTACGTAATAGTGACAAAGACAAACTTACATAAGAAAAGTAAATTCTAAAGAAGAATGAAAAAATAAATATATAAAAAGTCCTGAACTAATACAATTTTGAAAACCTTACACAAATATTTAGCTTAACTATTTTTGATTGAAATTACATTAAAATAAAAAGAGAGATGGAGAGGGGAGGGGTGTTTGTCATGTGAACAGTAACAAAGATTGGGACTGAAGATTGAGTGTAAGACTCGTTACGAATAAATAATGCACCCTCGCAGTGCCACATGTCTGCAGGAAAAATAATGAGCACTATGGCAATGTGCAAGCCAGGAGGGATTCCAAGGTAGTTAAAGGTAAATATTTAATGCTGTACTTATCGTAATGCAGTAGGACGATAGAATGCCATACATTGATCGTGGCATCAGTTATTCTTAGACTCTTATAAACAAAGCCTCATTTAACCGACACCGTTTGACACTTTGGATTTAGTTGTTAGAATATTCAATTTCAGAAAAACAAATATATAGTCACGCTAACTTTATAAACAAGATAAATAACTTAATATTTAGAAAATATTCAAAATGAACTTTTTGTTATTACCAAATGTATAATATGCAGTAATGTAAAATACAATTTAGAATCAATTGTAACCATATGTTATGTTATAAATGTATATATATATATATATATATATATATATATATATATATATATAAGAGACTCAATTCTCAGTAATATTTTATCAATATTTTATTCAAGTTTTTGGACAGTTATGAATTCAAAAATCAACAAAATTAAATAAAACTACATTTGTTTAAATTGGCAAAAAAAGATCTTTACCTTTAAATGTTTTCATTGGACTTACCATAAAAAAGAAACTACATACTATTATGACAGTTTATTCTAAATAACATCTCAAGTAAATATTGTTTTAGAGTGTGTATTTTTCAATTTAAAACTTAATGTATATTTAAATATTATGAAAATTATAAATTATTATGATGTTCCCTTGATATCGTGCTTAGTCACGAAACTGCTGTTACGCGTTTTAACCCTTTTAAGGCAAGGGACAAAATTACATTCGATTATAAAAAGGCCAGTGATTAAACAGCACTTGTATGCCAAAACGATCAGTATGAAAATGGCAGTTTTATCTTGTTTTAAGAAAACTGTAACTAATCTAAAAATACTAGTAGAGTTGTACTTTAAACTCTTTTACTTTCTCACTATACTACAGTATAGAGAAAGTATAGTGCATGATCGCAAAAAAAAATCGATGTTGAGATTTTTGTGGAAATATCCCCCTGAGTCCAAAAAAGTGTTTTTCCAAAATGTCTGTCTGTATGTCTATACAGGGTGGTCCATATGTATGGGAACACCTCAATAAATTGGAAACTGTTATAAATGTAATACTGTAACTTTCAGGATAAGTTATTGGTTAAATACTCTACCTTTTGACAGACAACTGAATTTCAACCCCTTCTCAGGGGGTGGCCAAGGGGTTGTAACTCAAATATTTTAAATGGGAACACCCATTGTGTGATACATCATCTTAAAGGTCTCTTTAAAACGAAAAAACGGCATAAATAAAAATTGTCTACTATACTTGTATCCAAAATGGCGGCTGATTGAAATGTTGGTTTCCAAGGGGTTGTAACTCGAATAGTTTAAATGGGAACACCCATAGTGTGATACATCATCTTAAAGGTCTCTTTGAAACGAGAAAAA
>JAGFPH010017093.1:0-18215 GCA_018207615.1 Philaenus spumarius
ACGCACACCAACTCAATCTGGATACGGATTGATTAAAATTATCTGGTCAAATTTCAGATTGTCAGTCATGGATGAAGTTTTACACACGCACTTTGGGTTTGCTTCGGTTTTATATCATCATAATTTATTAGTCTATGTCCTTTACGTTAAATACTTTTAATATTAAGCTCTCTTAAAAGAAAATGTAAATTGAATTAAATGAAATGCTCTCTTTAACCCTAGAACTGGCATCGTTAAAGTTAAAATTGAAAAGCCCGTTTATAGCGTTTTGCAAGCATATTTTTTAAAAATTTCCAAAAATAGTAAATGAACCCCAATACAAAAGTGTTCAATAGCTTTTTTGTAGAAGAAACTTCAAAGAATTCAAATATGCCACTAAAAATTAGTTTATTTTGAAATTGTAAAAGTTATTAGCTCAAGAAACAAAAAATGTTCAGTAACGAAAGGAAAAAGTTCAACTTTAGGCCTACATAACAAGTAGTAAAGTTTTTTTGTAATTTTTTCGTAAGCATAAAAAAGTTTCATATTTTAGTTCTAAATAGAACTGCAGAAAAACATTTAACAATTTCAAATTTCTTATTTTGAAAAAACCAGTTTTATGTTCCAAATACACAACTGCTAACAAATCTAGGCTTAGTTTGAAACGAAATTTAATAATATATGCTTTGCCCAGAAATGAAATATTATTATAACAAAATGTAGTGTCTTTTCTTAGTTCACAAAAGTGTTTGAGTTATCTTTATTTTAATAACAAAATGACATCAATCTAATGGAACTTCGCCTATGAGATAAGACGGGTCATTTGAATTGCGTGGGAACGAAACGCTCTAGGACGTCTCACTAGATATGTACATTCTACTGCTGTCAAAAAACTGGTTTATTCTAGTTCAATTCCCACCGTTAGAAAGGACAATCTTTTCTCTACAAAATGGTGTAAAGCAATCTGTCAAAACATTTGATATAGTAGGCGTTATCTCGGTTGACAAATGGGCTGTTTCATTGGTTGAAAAACTGCCCAATCGTAAGGTTTACAGAAATCTTTTGAACAAATCCTGTAAAATAGAAACATCTGATTGGAAGGCACCATTAGAAAGATAAAATCTTGAAGAATCCAATGGTAGCTTTATAATCTCGATACAAATACTTCAGTAGGTGGGCTTGAACGTTGAAGAAGTGGGAAATAACAGTACAATTGTATGAAGATTCGCCCGCGGAAATAGCTGTAGCCCGATATGCATATTTTAAAACGATGATTATGTATGTAAATATACGTTTACGAAAAAGTTGTAAATACAAAAATTAAAGTTTAATTCATTTCCTTTCAAATGGTGCCAGTTTTATTACGATTGGATGATTTTAAGTGGATTAAATTATCGATAATGCAAATTCTCGCAAAGGTTCGAGCGGGTTGCATTTCCGCCCGAGAGACTGCAGTCTGCTACTTTGAGGGTTAAACAAATTTGACTTATGGTCTTAATCTAATTTGATAGTATTTACTTTTCAAAGTTGATAATGTTACATTTTAGAAGCCACTCTGCAAACTAGAGCTCATAACATTACAGAACGTCATTACTCCTAAAAGTGTTAAAATGTTTACTTATAATGCATTTGTTTTTAGGATTTTGAAGATTGGGACGACGTTGGCCTAAACATTCCCAAGCCCGCTGAGCTGTTGCAGCTGTACAGAGATGCTATAAGACAACCGGGACACGCCTACTTCTCTTTACAAGATGGCTGTGCACAGACAGAAGCTCTGCCTGATGTATCGTTAGAATACCAAAAACAAATAGACATAATGGTAATACAACAGCACTGATTTTAGTTGCATATTTACTTGTTTCAGCTACTCCCTTAACCACCATCTTACTAAAATTGATTCACTACCATTCCCACTATCAACTGTGTCCGAGAATAAGACGCGCAGTTTCGATCGTCTTGTATCTGTTTGATTTACACCAGTGTTGCCTTTTTCAGTTGAAAGAGTCGACTGCAGTTGATGTTATTTTCATAAAATGTCCCCGATTATGCGTTCAAGAAATCAGACAAAACAAAATAATGAAAGAGGGCTGTTTACTTTAACTTTTAGTTGCAGCCTTGTTGTCTTGGACATCTGTCATGCTTTGTGTGTGTCAGTGCCTGGTGACTGTGGTTTCACTCATTTAGTTTTCTTGACATCTCAGCTCTAATATTCTAGGTCTGGGTTCCTCTTTATTTTTTTAGGTTAGCCAACGTAGGCCTAGTCCTCTAGGTTCGTGTTTTCCTTTTAGCATATCTATCAAATTTAGCTTTCCCGATAAGAAAAAATATATATCTTTAACCCTCCAAGTGCTGACTATATTGCTCTTTAGTGCTAAGGGTTTTTTTGGTTACGTGCATGCTTATTAACTAAAATCATTATAAAATACTCACTAACAGTAAAGTAAGACTTATTATACATCATTTTAATGACAATTTCATGCTCTTTACAGTAAATAGCTTTAACAGGCTTACCTTATAATTTTTTTTTGTTGACCAAAGTAAATATAAAAAATTAAAAAAAATTTGTGTTCTAAAACCACTCACTCAAAATATGTAAACAAAAGTAATGTAGAAAATCCAATATAGCCAAAATTTGCACAATTTTATGGTGAATAAAAATATACATAACACTACTACTTTGCTGTAAAAAAAAACTTTTTGTCTATAAAAAAAAACTCTGTTTTTTATAAAAAAATTACTTTTCCGCACAAAGAAGAAAAACTTGCCTCTAAAGATATAAAAGTACTGTCTAGGCCCAATATTTATGGTTTTAATTTGTTATAAAGAAATAACACACCCATTATACACAAGAAAAAAAAAGAAGAAAAAAATAATTACAGTTCAAATTCTCTAAAAGTCACTATTTTCAAACGCACCTCTAATAGCAATTGAATTGCTAAGTTCAGTCATAATTATTTCAAAAATGAATAAACATTTACAAATAAAAATAAACTGATCTAAACTGAAACTAAAAATGAATAACAACTAGTGGATAAACAAACAAAATCTGAGTTCCGAGCGTCTATCTACGCGCACTACACGATTAGATAGTTGATTTGACAATTCTGCCAAAGGTTTGTTTGTGTCGATATCGCTATGAAACTCTGAATTATAATAAAGTGACTCTTTCCAAACACAACCATACATAGAAGTATCTGATTGTATTAAAAATAGCGGCGTCGTACTCATTTACAAAATGTGTTGCGCAAACATCGCATATGCGATGTTAGCACCGTAACGCGACTTTTATACATCGTATATGTGACGTTAGCACTTGGAGGGTTAAATCTATTTTTACTTACGTAAAAATGTATATTTAAAAAATAAAATCTATATGAAGCGAGAGTTTGTGATTTTGTTTTGGGCACTATTGACTCGTTTTAGTTCATACTATCCGCATTTTTGTGTTTAATGAATCTAGTTTTAAAAAAAATTTGTGCTTAAGACCACACGGTAGAAGTGTATGGCGATATTCTGATGAGTATAAAGTTTATTATGGAAATTTTTTGTGTGATTAAGCTGGACATCTGAATCAATTGTTTATCTGTTATTTTATTCAATTGGTTGCTATGGTAACGAATGTAAATACATTCAAGAAGCTTGTGTTTAATCATCAGTCTAGACCTAACCTATTAATTAAAGATCATACATTTGAATCAACTGTTTGATATCTGTTATTTTATTTTATCGGTTTCTATTGTAATGAATGTAAATACATTCAAGAAACATGGTTAGTTCTTCAGTCTGGGCCTTACCTAAAATTATTAAAGGTTGTACATTAGACTCAACTGTTTATCTGTCATTTTATTCAATTAAATTGTGTTAACATTAACCCATTAAATCTATGACAAACAATCTGTTACACTTATATACCAAACTTAAATATATACTAAACTACCAATGGGTTCGTAGCCTAACCGGCTAAGGCGTAAGTCTATGGTGATGGACTCTGCTAGTTCAAATCTCGGCAAGACCAAAACTTTTTTATAGAGCGTTTTATAAAATGCATGAGAATATGAGTGACAGTAAAATCCGATTCACCGCCAGCAAACATTACGCCGAGGTGTGCCTATAGAAGTTTACACCTCAAAATATCTTTTGTGTAAGTCAGTGGTAGTTCAAGGATTTTGCAATAGGTTGTGGCAGCGCTGTTTACCCCTACTCTCCTTCCTGTTCTTGTCCCCCTCTTTTCTATCCCTGCGTGTGCATGGACTTCAACAGTTTTGTTTGTAAATATGTCATATGGTTTTTCTCGTACAACAAAGGGTTCGGCCAGTTTTGTCACCGTCAGTTTTACAGCTTGTAAATGTTCTGAAGAGTATATTCTTCATTCTTTGGTAAAAGCAAAGGTTTTATCGCTACCAATTAGAGCGTGCATGAGTAGTAAATGCCTTTTTAGCGAATTTCCATAGGAAAATGAGCTATTGCAGTGGCCCTTATGGTAAAACCCAAGGCCAGGAGTAGCAAATGAGCACCGATCATGGTCCCCAGAACACGTTTTGGGGTGTCTTTAAAATCATATGTATGTGTGCACACTCTAACGGACGCATTTTACGTCCGATTTGGTCCAAATTTGGTATACACATTGTTTTTCTAAGTTCGTTAGCAAAAAAATTTGACCAGAAGTAGACAAAATTTTTAACCGGAAGTAACATTTTTTTGAGATTTTTCGTACTAGAAATAAACTTTTTTGAAGTTTTCTTTAAAAAAATAGACATATGAAATAATTCTGCACATTTTGTTTTTTTACGCAACTTTATAGCCCATCTGGTTCCCCCAAAAACAATCATAACGTAAAATACCGTAAAAATACCAGAATTACAGTAAATCCATGGCTTTTACCTTGGTGACCGATGGCAATATAATTGGTACATGCTGGCAGCAGCTACGTGAGTTAATCAATTTCCCAAACAGTTGTTTGAAACCCAAAAACATATATAAATTTAATTTTGGAAATTTGCTCAACTCACGTTAGCGATTCAGCTGCGTGGTCGAATTATTTTAAATTGTAATCTCCAAACTGTATAAAATGCTTTTTGTTAATAAAGTGAGTACATAATTTTACCTTTGCCAGACTTTTAAAAATATCTCATTTTCATTGAAATTTATTTTTGGTATACATTTAAGTATTGTATTAAAATTTGTGTTTTTGAAGAAACATAATAAACTGTCTTTAGCATAACTGATCAGTCTAAATGATTGTTCAAATGTTGTTTTTGTTTAGGTTCTGGAAAAGGAACATTTAAAAGAAAAAATTACCATATTAGAGAACGAGAAGAAAGATTTAACAGCAAATATCGAAAGGTCTGTATTACTTATAGAATTAAATTATTTTAACTCTATTGAACCATTGATTTTGTTTTGCCGTTCAGTGTTTGCGTGTTTTATCTATTGTGTTTGCTGCTTGCTTGGCAGTAGTCTTGTCCCGGCAGCTTAGCTCGGTAGCTTAATGTGTTCTATCCGGTCTCATTTTTGTTTAAATCGAGAGATTCTACGGATGATTTTTTTCTAATCAATCTTTTCTTGTGAGTCAAATCGTTCCCCCAACCAAAACTGCGCAAGTATGATGTGCAGAGATGTCCCGTCAGCATCCACACTTCCTACAGGAAAGCTCTGCTGTGTGAAGTCCAATTCAAACAAAGAAGAGGTCTAATAGAGAAAAATAATTATTTGATCAACACTTACGTCACTAAATCTTCTTAGACACATTCCAGAGACCGTACACTTTTGAAACATCTAGAAAGTGCTTGAAGTAAAGTAAGTTTTTATTTTGTAAAAAATAAAGATTAACTTTGTAATGTTTAAATTATATGTAAGGAATCTGTTCTTCAAAAAACCACTGTTACTAGCAAACACATCAATCATGAGTTCGTTTAAATTAGATACATCGCTAATCAGCTGTATCTCTTCTGACAGCACAGTTAATCCTTTGTAATTATTTCAAGTCTTAAGATAAGACTGTTATGGAGAATGGCCCTAAAATTGGGCGATTTACCTGCTATAATAAGTCTGTCGCTTATAATAATAGTTAAATTATTTGTTTGCCTAGTATTGTAATCACTGTTTTAGGGTGTCAAATAAAATTGTTTGATAGAATAAACTTAGAACACAAAATCTCACAACTAATACGTTTATTGAAATAATAATTGTTATTATCATTGAGATGGTAAACGTATTAGTTGTGAGATTTTGTGTTCTTAGTTTATTCTATCAAGTATATCTTCTCACAAGTCAAATTCAATATTTATTTATTAAAATTGTATTCATATGTTCGCACTCTAACAGCCGCATTTTACATCCGATTTAGTGCACACGTTGGTTGTCTTAAGTCGCTCGAACTAGTTCGTTATCCAAAAAATTCCGACAACCAGAAGTACGTTATTTGACCGGAACTAAAAATGTTTTGAAGATTTTTCGTACTAGAATGAAACTTTTTATCTAAAAAAAAGTAAATACAGTAGAGCGTCGATAATCCGAACGTCAATAACCCGAAACGTCAAAACTCTGAACTCGTTCCGAGGCAGCCCCTACAAAAATTTTGTTTTCGTTTTTGTAAATTCCAATTGCGTCGTTAAAAATTTCACAAAAATCTTCATCGCAGTTTGACATTATTATCTCTTTTTTCTAAACATTTCTTAATACCTGCTCTCACACACCCTCACAGCAGATTGGCTGTCAGTATTTTCACTGTCACGCTAATAAGCTGCTTTAGCGCTAGCAGTAAACAAACTATCTCAGTCACATCCATCCTCTGTCAGTCAGTGCCTAAAGGACAGTAGATATCGTTGCTCTGTCGTTCGTTAATTTCTAGTTGCGTCCTGCGGTTTGTTCACAAAGCGTGGTGTGTTTTTCGTTTTGCATATTTTTCTAGTCAGTTTTCTTAAATTGCTGTTACGTATGGCATCGTCCACAACAAACACATTAAAAAGAAAACATACATTTCTTACGATTGTAAATAAAGTGGAGATTTTGAATAGACTGTGGAAAAGATTGCTTGTACTGTTTAACCAGTTTAATCGATTAAAGGGCATATATTTTAGCCTAAAAGGCATGTTCTTGGTTATTTTCAGAAATCCGAACAAATTGATAATCTGAACCCCCCTCGGTCCCAATTAGTTCGGATTTTTGGCACTTTAATGTATAGGATATTATTCAGCACATTTTGATTTTTTACACGACTTTATAGCCCGTCTGGTTCCCTCAAAGTAGATAAAACATAAAATACCATAAAAGTACCCTGTTCAAATCCACGGGGAAGCAGCATCTGATTCAAGGCCGACAGCCGTGATGCAAATTTTACTCAAATTAAATAAAAACGCCCACGATTATGGAACCTCCAGTGATCAACCAGGTATCAAACCACCTCCATAGGTCTTTCCTGTTCATAGCCCACTTGGGCGCAACACTCTTCAATATATACATACAGTTTTCTCTTAAATAAATACTTTATAAAATGCTTAAAAATTGTTTTCATAGTTTAAAAAACAATCTAAAAATATTAATTTACTATTTAGGCCCAAATTATTGCAGCTATTAACATCCAAAACAATTATTATTCCATGTATATGTAATGGATTTACTGTTGCAGATTAACTTGTGTAGAGCCCGTTACGACCCACTTCGCAATGCCACCGCCCAGCACGGAAACGGTTTCCGTGCACAGCGCCACACCGGAATGTTTTGAAATCATAGAACCTTCACCCGCACCCACCAGCAGGCACACATCCGAGTGCGGCAGTGGCGTCGACCGAGGAGGGTTACGCGACGATACGTCCAGTTTAAACGATCCCGATTGGACGAGAGTGAACGCTTTCAACGATTCAGAAACGGGAAGTGGAATAGAAACGGAAGCATCGAGAGAAGATCCTAACGAAGCCGATGTAGACTCGCCACCGATGGATGTTTTATCTCATGTTGTCAATTCTAACAGGTAATATCATAGACTGTTTCAATACATGGTGTTAATTAAGTACCAGAACGATTTAATAAGGTTTAGACAACAAGAATCAGATGAATGAAATTTTGCACATCGGTAATTGATGTTAGGAAATAACAGGGTCCGTAAGACAGGGAAGGCTAGAGAAAGTCGAGGCAATAGGTTTTGGGTGAGGGAAAGTCAAGGATGTTTTAAAAATTAGGCTAAAAGTCAGGGAATTTTTTTTTTAATTTGAAGTGTTTTTGTTGAGTAGAGCTAAGATAATTTATCTGGGTTCGAACTCGATTAAACATGTTCATGGTATTTACGCAGAATATTGGACTGTAATCGTAAATTTCTACATCTGAAAGTTACTAAACCTTGAAGCTGTTTAACTGATTGGTCATATTTAAACAAATTATATGAAAGTGACTAGAATATAAATGTAAAAAATGTTACATAAAAATGGAACCAAAACGTTTTACTATTGGAAGTTCATGACAAACAATCATTTCCCCACCGACCTGTGTCTGTATAATGTAAAAACTACTTAAGGTCACTCCCTTTCTATAACTCATAAGATTAGATTATATTTTTCTGGTGTGGATTCCTCTTTGGAGAAGGCTTCCTTACATGTTAACCTTTGGTTTATTGTGCCCCCTGTGTCCCGCGCCTAGCACGTAGAAGTCTGTATCGTATCCCTTGTGCGGACCAGGATTTTCTCCACCAAGTACATGTCTTCTTCGTCCCCTGGTTGCTGGATTCCAAATATCCCCCTCCTTCTACGCTCCAGGATCTTGCATTCAAATATGACGTGTCTTGATGACTCTTCTGCCTGATTACAAAGCCGAAAGCGTTGGTCCCCTTCAAGGATTCTCACTGTTGGTAGGTGTTTCCTGAACGGACCATGTCCAGTAATGAGTCCTGCGGCTCTTTGGTCAGTTTAACTTGATTAGGGATTTAGTAAGTTTAGCGTTTGGTCCCTTGATCAATTGTTTACTCTGAGTGTGCCCGGGTAATCTACACCATCTCCAGCATTTGCTCTTCCCTGGCTCAGTTTTTTACTGTGCTCTTGGTTATGCTACGGCTAATGCAGCCCATTGGTACTGGCCCCATGAATGGTGCAGATGCTCCTTTCTTTGCAAGAGCATCCGCCATATTTAATGTGGAAAGTCTGACTAGTGTTGAGAGGCACTCCTTCACCACTTTGGATGTGACTTGTACTGAGTCCAGCGCTTTAAGTGCTGCTTGACTGTCAGGGAGTATTTGGATATGATTCCTGTATTCATTCGAGAATCCTAAGTGAACTCATAAGATTAGACACGGATGGTAAGAGAAAAGTAATTTTGCCGAGAGAAGAAAATCAAGTGGTTTTTGTCATACTGCTAAGAAAATAAATAAAAGTACTGTACAAAAAAAGAATGGTCACTTTTAAAATAAATAAAACTTATACGATTGTTAACATACATTTTTTAATTTACGTGAATTCTGTAGTTTACCTAATCTCAAACATGTAGTTAAAAAATAAGTAAGTTCCTGTATGGGAAATCACTTCTGTAAGATGTCGTCCTTCTTCTGTAAGCATATCAAAATTCATTCTTCAAAGTTCTCCAACACTTTCACTTTTAACACAATGTGTAAAATGCACTGTAAAGTGCGACGGCTTAGACCAAAAGTTAGAGCGCACAGCCTAGTGGAGCAACAAGGACTCTGAGAACTGATTTCATATTCTCAATGTTTTCTGTAGTCGGTATCACACGAGGCTGCCCAGGAAATTTATTGTTCATAACTGATCCCGTTGTTTGGAACGTAGTGTCTCAACGAAGTATTGATCTGTGATCAGGGATTTATCACGCTCCACATCGAAGTGTTGGCAGGACAATCGTTGCACAGTGTAATATATGTGAGTTTCAGGGATTTTAATCACTTAAATAAGGGTATAACGTAAAGGGGGTCACAATGTAAATTTTTGACATTTTAGCCTATTTTAAAGGACTTAGTATTTTCATAAAAAATAATAAACATAGAAATTCAAAGGGGGATTGCAGACAAGTTTAATTTCGATATATTTCATTCATAAAAAAGCAATTTGTAATATAATAGATCATAAGTAGAAGATACAAAGAACTTAAATATATTTTTAAAAATAAAAAGAGACGTCATAGTAGATTAGCCTCTACGACGGGTGCAATAAATAATAAAATAAACTCTAGCCTCTACAACGGGTGCGAAACAGGAAGACTGCATACAGAATAATTATAACAAGATAATCAGGATTGGTGGAGAGGGACCACATGACATGACATCATCATCGCATGATGTGGCAAGCGGAAACCATGTATAATTCTCACTTGTATCTGGGACGCTCTAGTGAACAGACCTATTTGTGTGTGCTAAGTATATTCCTCCGTAAATAATGGAGAAGTGCGGTATTTCTGTAGGAAATACAACCTATACATCTTTAAAGTATAGTAGAGACAGTGTACTCATGTTAGAGTGTAGAATGGTGAAAATCGGACGTCCGTAGTCGGAGATATTGACTAAAACAAATTTCGAAAAACAAGCGTGGGTTTCACAAAGCATAAGTAATGGCGGACTAGCTAGGTGATTTGTAGAAAACGAACAGTGTTTTCGGAGTGAATTATATCTGTGTAACATAAAATAAATTCAGTGATTAATGAGGCTAAACAATTGACTAAGTATAAAATATGTGTTAAAAGTAAATTCATTCTTTGTATCGTAAGTTTTAAAAGTGCACTATAAAAATTTATAAATTCAACAAAAAACGTACGTAAGTAAATAATTTTAAATAAGTAATATAAAAAAGGTCTGCATTCAGAAAAATAGGAAAAATGATGTTAATTTTTGTATGTTATAATAAGATTTGTTGAATGTGTGAGTGAATGGTTCTTTGTAAACTGTTTAACATGATTTGCCTAGTTTCATATTTTTGCTTTGTAGATATAATGAAATTAGATATGGAGAAGTAAATTTAAAATGCCAACTACTATGCTTTCTTAATTTGAGCTCTTTCCTTCCCAGAAGTACTTTATGGTAAATCGAACCATGCAATTAGATATTAAATTCAGTGTAACCTAAGATGGAAATAAAATGGCGTCGGTTGTTGGTGAAGGTGATACGTTTGGCGGTAAGGGCTTCTGTGTGTAGAAACATAGATGCCAAGCTTCCAGAGGAGTCCATCTTGTAGCCAACTAACCGTACGCACAGATGTAACAAATTAATGTGTAACAGAGATTTGGTAGTCAACTGTAACAAACACAGATCTGACTACAACATAACCTGTTTTCAATTTTGGGGTTATGTTTGATTGTTTTTGTTGTGATTAAGGGAGTAATGTGTTGTAATATTTTGAATTGATAATTAAATAAGTAAAGTAAAGTATATGGATTGAAGGTAGGATATTACAAATAATTGTTACGCAGCAAAGGTTATTTTTTTTTTAAATTAACTTAGAAAAAATTTGTCAAAATTAATTATTTTTTTTTTTTTTACTTTTTATTAATAAATTTGTTTGTAAACGGCTTGTGAGAGCACAGCACGTTACAACAGTAATAAACGATTTGTTGTTTCTAAAGAACTGCTCCACAATCCCTGCTATATTTATTACTGTATTATTAAAATAGCATTGTTTGATAATTATAATTACTAGTAACCAATTGTGTTTCTAAAGCAACAAATTCAACTTGTTTTTCACATAATGAATTGCAATTTATTTGTTCCAAATTCTTAATTTTTAACTTGACCCTGTGAGGGAAAGAGTGGTAAAGGGCAAATAGGAAGCTTGATGGAATTACAGTACAGTCTCGCTAATCCGGACTTGACAGGACCGGATAATGTCCGGACTAGTTAAAGTCCAGATTAGACGGAAAAAGCCTAAAAAATGCATAAATGTATACTACCGTTTGTGTTTTAAGTGAGAAAACATTAAAATTGGTGTTTTAATGATACAGAATACAGTAAATATAGCATACAGTATTTCATAACCTATTTAGCAAAGAGTGATTGTAACTGAACTGGATTGAAAAGAATAAATATAAAAACATCTTTATCGTTAAAAAAATTTAATGTTGGACTTCACACAAGTTTAACGGTACTGTACATTCATAGACAGATTTTAGTTGACTGAAGTACAATAACAGTCTGCAGAGGAAGCAAAAATAAATTTTTAAAAACTTGCTGAAAAAAGTCTGTAATGTTCTTTTGTTTTAACAATGAATGACGCCGTTTTTGCAGTACTTCCTTGAAATACTGTGGGACAAAAGATAATGGGTGGGCAGGCGGGAGGGCAGGTGGCCGACCCTTTCTGTCCTCGGCTGAGCTTTCTCTTCACGCTAAAAATATCCAAGGACAAATGAATCCTCGACTATTTTCACTCTCGGCAAACTTCGATTGTGTGTACTGTACCCAGTAAAATACTGCAAGTTCTCTTTTTTTTTTAGGGCTGTCCAGATTAGCCGGTAGTCTGGATCATCGGAGACCGGATTAGCGAGACTGTACTGTAATTTTAAATTTTTAGTAAACGTATGAAATTACTTAGAACTAAACAATTCAACTGTTAAAAGGTAGAGTAATTTAACAAATAAATAAGATAAGTAATAATTCAATTTGAATGAAATGGAAACAATGCTAAGTATTTGTTGGTATGTGCAAAATATAAAGCCATGATCTGCAGTGACACATTTTTATATTCATTGCCGTAGCAATCAACTGCATAAAACAGCTGTTCGGAAAACCAGCTTGGCTGTACAATGTTAAGTTAGGCCTAGTTCATTTTATTTTACCTGCTTTAACGGAGACACACTCGCATGTTTTTCTTTTACATGTCTATGGCACAGTACCTTTTGAATTATATGTTTTATTCCTCTCCTTTTATAATAAATGCTAAAACAAGTTACTTCAGTTTTTGATGTTCACGTATTAATATAATGATGACTTGTTACAACAGATCACTCCCTCCGATGTTCCAAAAGGAAGTGGTGACACGGTGTTTCATCCAAACTTCCAAACTCCATGAAATTCCGTTACTCCATGAAATATTTTCAGAAGGCATAACTCAGCAGAGGTTGGTTCACATTCTCGTCCAATGCCTGCCTCGGATTATTCCGAACGTAGTTGTTAACAAGAGGGAAGTAAGTACAACACTTGCAATAAGAGTTATTTTAGTATAGTTTTAGGCTAACTTTGTCACATTTTGTCCTTTTATAATCTCGTATTTCTAATAATTTTAAATACCTCTTTTATAATGTATAAAATAGAACTAAGCCTACTGTTAAAATAGGTTTGGTTCTTAATTTCGATCTCTTTGTCCCGGCTAGCTATAAATTAAAATAAAGAAGACCTGAAAAACAATTAGTTACAAGATAATAAATATTTATTAAATTAACTAGCAGGTACCTATGGCTTCCCACACGGTCCAATGATCTATACTTTAATGGAAGTATTATAGTAATAAATGTTTATTGTTTTAGGTGTTGTTATTACATTTTCTCCCCTTAGCAGCACGCTATAAAATGCAAATATGATTTACATAGTAAATATGTATTCTAAGACATAAATGTACCAATTTCCAGCTCTCTAGCTTAATGGGAAGTATAATAATTAATTTATATTGTTTTACTGGTTGTTATATTTTTACCCCTTAGCAGTACGCTAAAAAATACGAATATGGTTTACTTTTTATATATATCTTGTTAGAAATAAATGTACAAATTTCCAGCTCTCTAGTCTTAATGGAAGTACAATAACAAATATTTATTGTTGTAGGGGTTGTTTCAACCCTTAAATCTAAACGAATTCTAGCCTATGTCTCATTCCAGGTCATGATCTATATGTGTGCCAAATTTCATTCAAATAAATCCAGTAGTTTTTACATGATTGAGTAACACACACACACACACACACAGACAGAAACCATTAGATTTTTATATAATCTATATAATAGAATTGTATTATCGTTCCTTTGTAAGTGCATCACTTGAGAACGGATGGAACAATTTGGCTATTTTTTGTTTTAAAATGTTTGTAATAGTCCGAACTAGGTTTTTATACAAAGAAAAATTTGAAAAGTTTCCCGAAAAAGTTTCAAATTTGGAAAAAACTAAACAGTCTCTTTTGTATGGACTCAAGACCATAGCACACAAAAACAGCTGTTCGTTTAAAAAGCTTAGCAATACGTCATGTTTGTTTACATTCATTACCATGGCAACTTTACTTATCAGTTTATTATTCTTCAAAACCAACAGCTTTTTTAGGTTAGATTGACCAACTTAAAGCAAACACAAACAAAAATCAACTAATGCTTACTATAATTTTAATTTAATTCAAACATTGGTTGTTACATATATAAAACAGCTGATTTGAATCAAAAACTGAACATATTTTTAGGTTAGGCCTACAATGATCCAAAACACGTTTATTTGCAACCAATTTTGCTAATTTAAAATCAGGTTTTTTTACAATTCTTCACAAAATTATCAGTTTTTTTTTTAGATTTGGTAAAAGTAAACAAAAGGTTTACTGTATTATCTATAGGCCTAAAGGTTTACAAAATCTAAATTTGTGTAGTATATTCTTAAGTGGTATAAAAACCATTTTGCAATTCGATTACTTGAGTCAATGTAATGAAATGGAATAATTACCCTTTAAATTAAATCAAGCAGTAGCAAAGCATTGCTGGGTCCACTAGTAGTATAGATATATATTTATTAAA
Organism: Philaenus spumarius; assembly: GCA_018207615.1. Taxonomy (NCBI): domain Eukaryota; kingdom Metazoa; phylum Arthropoda; class Insecta; order Hemiptera; family Aphrophoridae; genus Philaenus; species Philaenus spumarius. The sequence continues at coordinate 14,664 of JAGFPH010017093.1, forward strand.
TTAATAAATCTAAAATTCAAAAATTATTAAATAGGTAATAATTGCAATTAACATTGAATTTAATTTCTGAATTCAGATTGTTTACATTGTAACAATTCAAAATATATCATAATAATATCAATCAATCAAAAGAATCATACATCACTGCATTTTAACTAAACACGCATGAGTGCGAGAGAGACAGAAAACTGATAGTCAAAACCATTCATAAACAATCTGAACTACGACATCTAGCGGACAGGATCGCAAACAATAAGTCAACAATATTTTAAACACCCGACTTTCGATAACATTTTACATAATTAATAATATTTCTTGACCACGTATCTCTATCTTTCCCATATCAAAATTCATCTCAATTAACCCACCAATCCATCCAAATTATAAGATTAAATCAATCACCAAGCAATCGACCGAAATTTACTTTTTAAATCCATCTGAAACTAGACCGGTATCTAGGCCACATCAGAATTATAATCATCGATCCAAAGAGAACCAAATTTTAAATTAAAAAAAGAACAACACCATCAGATAGAACGAAAGATTCTACATCTAAAATGTCTTTGGTAAAATCTCAAAGGAAATACCGCTAAGCCGTAATAATTCTCCGAAAGTCAACGAAACGCCGGCTAAAGCCAAATATGTGTAGGACATATTTATCAAGCCACGCCCACAGTCACGTGATCGCTAGCACCGCAGAAACCTAATTTCAAAAGGCCAAATGTATAGTTTTAGTTGTAAATAGTAGATGTTAGAGAATAATTTGTACAAGGAGCTATTTTTGGTATTTTCATGTAATCTCTTATTTAATCAATTTCTCTTTAATTTTATCATTCAATATTATTTGTAAAACTAAATTATTTCAAAATTTAATTAAAACGACATCAAATAAACCCACAACATTTTAAAATACACTTTCTTACACAACAATCAAAACCCCAGAAGATACGAAATTCACCAGGCCTTATGTACCATTTCCTGAAGGCCCAAAGCAATCCAGTTTGGATTTCAAGCAATTTTAATTGTTGAATAGACGCCCAAGAAGGCAGACGTATGACCAGAGCTCTCCAGTAGACGATCCAAAGCGAAGATTTTTCCAGTGTTAATACTTTATCAACGTTAAACAAATAACTTGTCTTTTATAAAAGTGAAGTGAAGTAATTAATAATAATCATTTATAAATCAAATTAATAAGAAGAAGACGTTATAAACTGGGTGAGACCTATCCATATAGTCACTTAGACGATTAATGCTACATTTCAAACTATTCATTTAGTAAGAACTTGAACATTGCAAAATTTGAAAGACATTGTAAATATATCTATAAGAAGAATTTTTGGACAATTAATATAAATTTAACCTCTCTATAACTTTCATTCATACACCTACATACAATTACACTTTACCTATTGTACTATTTTCATTTCCCTTTTTTCAATTTAATATTTTATTTTCAATAACATTCTTTAATAATTAATTTGTTTCATAATAATATTGGGAAGAGTCGGCACTAACCCCCCGAGATTAAGAGTGCTATAAGAGAATTTATAACGAACATTTGATTTGAGCTAACCTATTTTGTGTATAAACTGTATATGTATTTTAATTTTCAACTTATCAATTAAACAATTTGTTAAAGTTGTAAACTTGTGTTTTGAATTCCATCATTTATCAATCTATTCAGCTTATGAACAGTAATTAACAAAAGTGATATAGAATAAATTGACGCCCAACAAGTGGGGCATTTTGTAAAAAAAAGTAGTGTTGTAATATGTTAGGACAAGCAGGAGTATTAAAACTAATGATTAACAGATCAATTATTTGGGTGATAATGATAATCTAATTATTGAATAGCTCCCTGTGTAGACAAAATATATTAGTAGAATTTCTCCGCACCTCAGCCTACAGCCTTGGCTCACACGCGGCAAGAAAGAAATCAAATTAATTACTAAATCTATCGGATTTTTACTTTGTAGAAAGGAAAACCATTACAAGTATTATAGTTCAGGCAATTACACTCTTTTCAATAATACTGTCACACAAAATTGTATTCATATCTGAGCACAAACAGCGTTTATTTTGTCGTTTCCTTCAATACAAGAAAACCAAGTAATACCCATGACTTATTTCTAATATCTGTATTTGCAGGAGTTTATACCACTACTAATATGTACAATACACTTACACGACGAGCCGTCAGAACGAGAGACCTTATTACATTGGCTGTTTAATCTAAAGAAAAGACCTCAGGAAGACGAGAGAAGATGTATCTTGGCAGGTAAAATTTTAACACTGATCATTCATTTCGAGCACTGTCATTGTTCAACTTTGTTCAGGAAAATGAAATCTTATGAACCTTGTAACAATTTTATTAAATAATACTTCTGTGAAAAAAAGAACATGTACATGGAAGATTACAGATCAATGGTTATTGCATAACATAAGAAATATAAATGCAATAAAAATTTAAGTACTGTTTTTTAACACTGTTTGGATTAGCGGAAATTTGGAATAGGCAGATTTCATGAATAATATCAACGAATTGACTTGTTAAGGCATAAATTTAGTGCAGGGTCATCTGCTAGAGTCAGTTCTGTACAGCGTTGATCGGCTCGGAGGAAAGCGATTAGGAGGTGAACGCTCAAACTGAACTCATATCACACGAAGACGCAGCAAATGCTCTTGACCTCGCCTTAGTGTCGGTTTACACCATCAGTTTTTTTCCTTCCGTTGCGTTACGATTCTGTTTTCTTCTAAACGCAGAAGGGAAGGGATAGGTTGTTCGAACTGTCCGTGTTGTCATCCCGCAGTCTGTCCGTTAGTACCGCATTGTTTTGAAAATAGATCGAGAAAAAATAAAATAAAAATAAAAAATAAAAAGGAGAAAACAGATGAATGCAACTGGCAGGTGGCAACAACACTACTAGTGCCTAGCTGTTGTATCTAATCCTTCCTTCTTTCTGACGGACGTGGTATCCGTTTCACCGGACGCTTGTTGCTGTAGTTTTCTTCCCACAAAACGGATGGAAGACGTGAAGGAAACAAAACCAGCTTTCATTCCAATTTGGTTTCAGGTGTTTTCTTCAAGCTTAGGTTCTATTTATGTCTCTATTAACTTATTTGTATAACAATAAATGTAAGTTTTATCACGAACATCTTTTTAATTTCTTCTGTTTTTATGTTTAAAAAAAATAGATATTTTTCTGAACTCTGTTCGTTATGCGCAGTGTCAATAAACAATATGATTGTTCTGTTCTGTTTACAAAAGGTTTTGTCGAGAATTAACAACCGACAGAGATTAGGCAGAGCATCAATGACAAACTACAGTATCGGTACCTAGAGAATTCTTGGAAAGCAAAATTTTTGGAAACCGGTACCGCGTCTAGAATTGCAACACGTGTACAAACACGTAAGTCCTGCCCCCTATGTCCAACCCCCTTTCTACCAGACAGAGGCAGTGACCTATTTATCCGGCAATCCCTTCCACAGCACAAAAAAACACTCCTTTATTATGAGTGTTGAAAAAAAACTTTGAATTAAAGAAGTTGACTT